>JAZBQP010000191.1:0-46718 GCA_038407015.1 Ceratocystis ficicola
TTTTTTTGGGGTTAAGGAAGGGGGAAAGGAGGGAGGAAAAGGGGGGGGGGGGGGGGGGGGGGGGGTGACATGGAACTTGTCATTTGAAATTAGCTATGAGGTGAGTGTGAGCAGCAGCACAGCACATCTCTGCCTGCCTTGGCTGTCTGTCTGTCTGTCTGTCTAGCTGGCTAACAGATCTCAGCCGAAAGATGTGGGTAGAAGATTTATTATGTATCCTTTCGGCTCGTTTGGTTTCCAACGGAGCTGCTTTCTTCCTTCCTTTTTATTTTCCTCCTCTCATGACAGCCAGCGACAGATTCTTCTTCCATCTCAGTTTTCATTTCCTCTCGGCTCATTAATACTGGCCTTTCATCTTCTTGTTATCGCTCCCATCCATTGCCACAAGCCTCTTATCATTTGCTAGTATCAGGTGTATGTACTGAGAGGGGGCACCGTCTGCTACTCTTATCCGGTATATGCACTCAGAGGGGGTCCCTCGCACGCTACTTTCTCCAGCTCTCCACATTTTAGGGTGCTCTACAGACAGACAAACGGAGCCAGTGGCAGTTTCTTGGGGCAATAGCAAGAAAAAAGAGCAGACAGCTAACTCTATCAGCACCTTCTCTTTTCTGAGTCCCTTCTGAATCCCTTCTAAGTTGTTCCTAGCCCTCTCTTAGCCTTACTTAGTCCATTTTCCCCTTCAGAAACCTTCTATTTGCTTCGGCCGGCTTCTCTTGCTTTGCTCACAATTTTCTTTCCTTCCCATTTTTCTGACCCTTTTTCCTCTCTTTCTTCCCCCCTCCTTTTTTCTTTTTCTCTCTTCTCTTCTTTCTTCCTTGAAGGCATGCGGCTCTTCAATAAAAAGCACACCACCTTTTCCTTTTCTTCTTCTTCATCCCCTTCTTCATCCTCTCGACCGGATCAGAAGCTTCCTTCTCAGGTTCCGCCTCAACCTCAACCTCAACCTCAGTCTCAGCCTCACGCACATTCTCGCACACATTCTCACACACTCTCTCACCAATACTCTCATTCTCGTTCTCGCCGTCCTTCTGATTCTTCGGCCTCGCCTCCTGTGCCCGCCTCTTCTGCTCCCGCTGCGTCCTCACAGCCGCAGCCTGCCTCTCGCTCCAACACCGAAACCCCACCGTTCAAGCCCTCCCACCACCCGGCTTTTTCATCTTCTGGTGCCCCGCCGCCGCCTCTGCATTCCTCTTCCTTCCCTGCCCCCGCTCCTCCCTCTGCTTCAGCGAATCCACGGAGACGCTATTCGCAGTCTCACTCACAGCCACGTTCGCGCTCGCAGTCTAGACCTCGTCATTCACGACAGGCCTCTCAACCTCACCCCTACCATCATCAACAAGGCCAGGGATTGCCCCAACAGCCTCCCCCCACGTCAGCATCGACGTCATCAGCCTTTACTCCTTCTCCTCCCACGCACAGTGTGCCGTTGCGGTCCCAAAGCCACAACTATCACCGTTCGTCTGCCTACGCCCCGGCTTCTGCCCCCTCTGCTCCGGAGCCTATTCCGGCATCTTTTTCTCCGCCTCCGCCCACTCCTTTGTCTGGGCAAGCCTATCAGCCTCCGCCATCTCACCATCACCGCCGTTCAACGCCCGCTTCAGTGCCGGCTCCCTCTCCGCCACCCTATTCGCGCTCTCCACCAGCTACCTCGCTCCCCTCGAAGCCCCCATCGGCTTCTAGAGTTCGCAAAGTCTCCGCCCGCAGCGTAGATCCTGTTGCTTCCCCGAACACTTCGGTTAATCCTAGCGCAACACCAGCATCCTCAGCAACATCATCTTCCCCTGCTTCAACTCCCGCTTCCTCTACCTCTTCTACTACTACACCTCCCGTAGCCCCTGTGCCACAAGCCACCCCAAAGCGGTCCTCTATTTCTTTCATCCGCCATTCAAAGGACTTTGGGATCGGGGGATCTCGTCGCAGCAAACAACCAGCTCCAGACTCGGACACCCATCCCCTCAATCTACCCCCCGAGGAACGCAAACGGTTGTTTACTGAGCGTCTTTCTCAGCAACAACAGCAACAGCAACAGCAACAACAACAACAACAACAACAACAACAACAACAACAACAACAACAACAACAACAACAACAACAACAACAACAACAACAACAGCAGCAACAAAACATCCACAGCCGCAAACCAATCCCCCCAAAACACAAACATCTTTTCCAAACAGCCATGTCCGACTCAACCCCCATGGATGTTGATGACTCTACCCCGGCCTCCGTGCCTTCCCCCACTCCTGCCGGCAACTCTACCGCTGCAACCACTCCTGCAACTGCTGCCGATGCTCCCATGCCTCCTCCTCACCGCTCAACTCCTACCAGCCCCAAGGCCAGCCCTAAGGCCCCTCCCAAGCCAGCGGTTGAGGAGGCTGAAACTCACAAGAACAACGGCAATCGTCACTTCAAAGACAAAAACTATGCAGGGGCCATTCAAGAATACTCCAAAGGTATGATTAGACAGATGCCTCAAGCTTCTGCCCCAGCATCACTTATGTAAACGTGAGGACTTCTCAAAATCCCGAAGTCCTCCCTATCCGGTCTTCAATTCACGTCGCTAACTTGCTCCCCCCATTTTTCCCTTTAGCTATTGAGCTCATTCCAAACTCTGCTACGTATCTAAGCAACAGAGCAGCTGCCTACATGTCAAGTAACAAACTAGAGGCTGCTCTTGAAGATTGTTCCATGGCTTCCAAGCTTGACCCCACAAACTCCAAGATTCTGCTTCGTCTTGCCCGCATCTACACTGGCCTAGGTCGTCCTGACGATGCCATCATTTGCTTTGGCCGTATCCAACCTCCCCCTAGTACAAATGAGATGCGCATGGCTAAAAACATGCGTCAGCACGTTACCGCTGCTCAGGATGCCCTACGCAATGGGACCGCTGGATCCATGATCACCCACGCTTTAGACCAAGCCGAAAAGTACTTGAGCCCCGGGGCTCCCAAGCCTCGCAAGTGGCAGCTTATGCGTGCTGCTGCCTATCTCAAGATGGGTAGCCCCAACTCTCTCGGCGAGGCTCAGACTATTGTCATGAACCTGCTGAGAAGCAACCCTCAGGATCCAGAGGCCCTTGTTCTTCGTGGCCGTGCTCTCTATGGCCAGGGCGAAAACGACAAGGCTATACAGTATTTCCGTCAGGCCCTCACCTGCGACCCTGAGCTCAGCGATGCTATCAAATACCTTCGCATTGTGCAAAAATTAGATCGCATGAAGGAACAAGGCAACAACGAATACCGTTCTGGCAAGTGGCAAGCCGCTATTGACAGATACACTGAAGCTCTCACGATTGACCCCACCAACCGTGGCACTAACTCCAAGCTGCTTCAAAACCGCGCGCTATGCCGGATAAAGCTCAAGGAGTACGATGAGGCCATCTCTGATTGTGAGAAGGCCATTGGCTTAGACCCACAGTATCTCAAGGCTCGCAAAACCAAGGCTACTGCTTATGGCCAAGCCGGCAAGTGGGAAGAGTCTGTTCGCGAGTGGAAGTCTATTCATGATCTTGAGCCTGAGGACCGATCTATCCTGAAGGAGATCCGCAAAGCCGAAATTGAGCTTAAGAAGAGCCAGCGCAAAGACTACTACAAGATTCTCGGCGTTGACAAGTCGGCCGATGAAAGCGCCATCAAGAAGGCGTACCGCAAGCTGGCCATTGTTCACCACCCTGACAAGAACCCCAACGACCCCCAGGCCGAGGAACGCTTTAAGGACATTAGCGAAGCGTATGAAAACTTGAGCGACCCTCAGTAAGTACTAGCAACAATATTCTACCTACCTTTGTCGACATGACATGCTAACGCTAGATTTAGGAAGCGTGCTGCCTTTGACAATGGCGATGACATTGATATGAGCGACATGTTCGGTGGTGGCATGGGCGGTATGGGTGGCATGGGCGGCATGGGTGGCATGGGTGGCATGGGTGGAGGCGCCCATATCGACCCTGAGTTCCTATTTAACATGATGGGTGGCCAAGGTGGCGGTTTCCGCGGAGCCCCTGGCGGCTTTGGCGGCGGCTTTGGCGGCCAACGTGCTGGTGGTGGCTTCGGTCAGGGCGGTGGCTTCCACCACTTTTCGTGACGAGATCACATGCGCAGTCAGCAGCGGCAGCATCACAATCAGTATTCTGGTCCATACTCGTCTGGTGCTGACTCCGATTCTTCTGCCGCCCCCAGATCCGCTTATGTTTCTGATGACAGTGACGATGATGACCACAACGACTACCCTCAGAAGGCTTCTTCCTCTTTTTCCAATCCACATCGACCCTATAGTCGCCACTCTCACCGCAGACATGACGATTTCCTGGCTGGAGCGGCACAACGCAACAACCAGATGGTTGAGGTCATGAGGTCCTGGGGAAGCGTTGTGCTGTGTCTGTTAATCTTCTTCCCCATTCAAGTTTTGCTTTACTTGGCTGGCGTAGCTGCTGTTGTGTACTCTTTCTTTCGGCTTAGCTCACAGCTACTGATGTATATCAACGGCGAAGGGTTGAGGCCAAGCGTTTCAACGCCCGTTTCCCCCTCCGCGTCTAGCAACTCAGCTCCAAGCCTCAGTTCAAACTCTAGCACAAACGAAGAAGAGATTGACTGGGGTGTGGATGGAGACATTTATGAATTACATATTGACTCCGAAAAAGATGACACTAGCGATACCAACGACGATGATAGGCACCACTATGACCTTGCTGAGGACACCGCGGATAGTCACAGTAGGGCAGGTAGTGCAAGTAGTGGACTAGACACAGAGACTGACATCTCTCCGTCGACCAGCCTAGTTCGCCGCCCACGGCCTCCACGTTTTCTTTGTAGGCCTTGACGGCTTCTTTTCCTTTCCTTTTCATTTTCCTTTTGCACTTCTTCGTTCACTGTTTGTCTGTTTTTACATCTTGACATGTGACATCTTGTATATGTCATGTACGTTTACTACTTTCTGGGTTAGGCTAAATGGGTTACACATGTTTTTAGGGTTAGACAAGAAATTAGTTTTGATACATTTTACAAACTATAGGTTTAGGTGAATAAGCGTTGTTAGACAATATGTAATCTTGGTGCTGCAAAGCACAGGGGTGCAGTTTTCCCCCTCTCTTCGCCTATGCAATTCAGGGTCGGTCAGTCGCCATTTTCAGGACCTGGCGTCTGTCCATTTGCTTGTGTCCCTGCTGTACCAGGACACAGCAATGGATTAAATGGTGGCGCGCGACCACCCGTAGCTTCGACAACAGCAAGGACATCATCGCGCAACTCAGGCATAGACACGCAGATATGGTCAGCCAGAACGTCGCGGAATTGCGCAAAAGCGTGCATTTTGCCACGCATGACCTGGTTGCCACGGTGTACCAGCTCGACAAACTCGCGCGTGTAAATTTCGGGGTTTCTTCCACCTTCGACATATTGGACTAGCTCAGGCGGCACGGTGGGGAGTGCGTTGGCATTGTGCGAGGCTGTTTGGTAGACTTGTTGGAGAGAGGCATCGAGGGTTTTGCTGTCGTAGAGGTTAAGGGGAATGTTAGTCAAAGGTAAGGAAAGAGAGAAGGGATGGCGGAGAAGGGCGCGTACATGCTCGTAGCCAAAATCTCCTTCGATGGTCGGCCACCGGCATCATAGTTGGCGGTGATCACCATGATCTTGAACATATCCTCGACGACATTGCGTATCTGGTCTGATGCAGGAGCAAGGAGACAAGTCAGTAGCGGCACAAAAGCAGGGCAACAAACAATCAGCTAGGCATACCTTCCAGCTTGTCGTGAAGCGGATTGGTTGAAGTTGTCATAGCTGTAGATAGGTGTGCGGAGGGCTAGGAGTGCTAACAAGGCTGGCAGGGAAGAAAGCATCCGAGATTTGAATTAGCCTTGCCATGACGTCTTGCAAACAAAAAAAAACAGAAAACAGCCACAGTCACTTGTGGCTGAAAGACGGACGGTATAATTGTCAGCCACACCTTTTACCAACGCGCTGAACGGCAGATATGCTCAACTTTTTTTGTATTTTTTTTTTCTCAACTTTTTTTTCTTTATTTTATGACTTCATATCAGCACATATTTCGTGCTGCTTTTCCTACTGAATGAGCTATAGTGCTGCTCTCTTTTCCTTGTTTTTTATTTTTCATTCTCGCTTCTCTCTTTTTCCCTTGCCGATGCTTCAACTGCTTTACTAGCCTTGTCCACCTCTCCCTCTTTCTCAGCCCCTCCTTGTTCTGATCAAGGCGCCCCCAGCTTGTGCTATAACTCATTTCCTCCTAGCTAATCCTCCCTAAGACTTGTCATGCCTGCATAGTCAAGTCTTGGTCCTGCCAACCAGCACTCTTAAATAGCATCACGACTATCCCGCGTTTGCAAACCGGCCCATTGACTCCTGTTCGCAATCTACACGCGCAGTCCATGAAACCTCTACGATTTTTATCCGGCATCCATAGGCACCATAATCAGAAACACAAACGCCGAAAGCAGCAATGGCTCCTAGACGAGGGCGTCGTGCTTCCCGGGCGCCAAAAGCCATTCGCGATCCCGATAGTGAAAATGCAAGTGACCGACATACCGTAGCTGCCAGTGGTTACGGTAACATCCGCGATGACGAGTCCCTTTCATCGCTCACTAGTCTTGATGATGATGACTCACAATCCGACGACGATGGCATCGCAGATCACAGAACCAAAATCTCGATTGACTCTACATCAAAGAGTGCAAGCTCCTTGTTATTGCAACCGCCGCCATCACCACCAAAAGTCGAATGGTTAGCTACATCGCGATCGCGTCGATCCACGGCTGGAAATCGCATGAAGAGCATGTTGGCAAACGAGGCCAGCGTGGCTGAGGATCCAGACTCTGATCTAGAGCTACTCTTTGCCGAAGACGAAAACGACGTCGGGTTCGTGTATGAAGGCAACGACGACGACCTCAACCTTGATTCATCCGATGACGATGAGGACAACGAAAACGATGATGAGCTTGAAGGTGAGCGCGAGTTGGAAAGACTCGACAAGGCTGCCCGGCTTGCAGCACGAAAGAGACACACCCAGGCTGCCATTCCCGCCAAGTTCCGCAAAAAGGTGCGCATCCAGCAACCGACCAAAGACTCAGCCGAGACCGACTCGCCATCTCAAACACCCTCAACAACGGCAACAGGTGACAGTGCCTCACGCCGTGTTGGTAGAAAACGCGCCGAGCGTATCAGCTGGCTGCCCTCGGCAACCGACAAGCCAATCCGTGCCTCAGAGCGCAAAACTACCCGTATTAGCAAGGAGCAACTACATCAGCGCATGCGCGAGGGTGAAGAACGTCGCAAAAAGCTAATAGCATCAATGGAGCGCCAAGCTAAAAAACGTGCTGCCCTCAAAAAGCCGCCGCTGACGCAAGATCAGCGCATAGCAGAAGCCGCACTAGTTGAGAAACGTAATGCCAAGAGTCTTAACCGCTGGGAAGAAGCGGAAAAGCAGCGGGAAGAGGAGCGTCGGGCAAAACTTGCAGCACTAAATAACCGGACGCTCAAGGGCCCCGTAATCACATACTGGAGCGGCGTCCGTGAGTGGAATGACAACATGAATGGAGCTCACATGGCGCTGGAAGAAAAGCCCAAGCGTAAGCGGGCAACTAAGGCGGAAAAGGACAGGTCGGTGGCTATTGGTAATACTAGTGCTGGCGACAATGCCGTCCAGCAGGATAAAAGCAAGGCTGAGGTTGAGGCTGACAAGACAACTGCTGAAAGCTGTGGCAAGGCTGAAAGTGTGGGGCACGGTGAGGATGCCGGCAAGGCTGAGAGAAATGCCCACGAGGCTGATGAAACGCCACGCCGTGCAAACCCCCAACCACAGCTACAGCCGCAAGCTACCGGCACCGAGGTCGGCCCTCCTGAAGATGATGACGGCGATGTGGCCATGGCCGATGCCCCGCCTCCATCTGCAGGATCCGCCATTGAGATGCCTGGCACCCCACAACTACTACAACCTCATACGCCTACCAAATTAAAGGCTACACCAGCACAACAGCCCGCAGGACTCCAGCTACCGCCCGGCTTTGCTCCGCCAAGCACTGATATACACCCAATGCCTCCACCATCCTTATCGCGTGAGGCTCCCATCCAGCGACCAATGACTAGCAGTGTTCTAGCAGCGCCGGTTTTAGCCCCACCGCATGGTGTTCCAGACCTACTGGAGGAGTCACTGACGCTGTCTATGGGAATGTCTGCTCCGACCATGTCTCCAGGGGGCTTCCTCGTACCACCCTTAGTCTCGATATTCCGACGGCCGAGTTTAAGCGAGTTCTCGACTCCAGGCACCCTAGGGACAGGACCTACACTTGGCTCGGCTGTCCTAGCAAAGCCGCCGCTGAGTGAATCTCCATCTGTAGCCGTTCTCAAGCGCCAGTCACTGGACGTCTCTGGGGCGAAGAAGATTTACGGATCCTCAGATGAGAACGTTGTGGCGATTTCTGAGGCAGTAGATGCGCCGGATACTCACGTTGTTGGGGGCAATGATAAGGATAGCGAGAAGAAGCCCGCAGGCCCAACAATGCGCACGGCATATATTCTGCAGAACTTTGATGAAAATATCATCAAAGATAAGACGGTGCAGACTCAAATTCTATTTGGCCAGAAGATGAACAGGATAGCAAGTGAGTGGTGCCCCAATCAGCTGCCGCTTAATTCTCCCCATTTAACTTTACCTCTCGCCCCTCCAATTATCATTCCCTGCTAACTCTCTACCATAGAACCTCAAGCCCCCGCACTTTGCGTCATCACCAACATGCCTGCCAAGTATCGCGACCCCGTGACTGGTCTGCCTTATCATAATGCCTACGCATACAAGCAAATTCAGAAACTTCGAAATGGAGACTTTAACTGGAGTAGCTTGCTGGGTGCATACGTAGGCTCAACCTCAATGGCAGCGCAAAACGTGCCAGCACGGTTCTTAACCGGCAAGGCTTCGGAGAAGGAAAACGAGGACAAGGCCCATAAGGCTAAGGAAGACGACAAGAGCAAAGCCAATGGTGATTCTAAAACACAGACAGAGGTTGATGGGGCATCCAGTTCTACAGATGAGGGAAAGCCTGGTTCTACTACAGTTTCTTTCGTGCCAGGTGATACTACCTCTGCTCCCCAGGTCTCTCAGAACACCCAAACATCTCAAATTAGCTCCACACTCTCACACCCATCTTCCGTCACAGTCTCCACCTCCACCACGCTATCCGGAGCCAATCCATTGTCTACTCCTAATCTTAAAACATCCACCGGTGCCACCACCATCCTACAGCCACCTATCGTGCCCTTAACCCAACCCCATCTCCTGCGTCCGCCTCCGCCTGCTGGCCTTCCTCCACAACCACCCTCCCACCTTGCTCCTTCCGCATCCCCTCTACACCCTTCCCCCACTCCTGCCACTGCGCCTCTGATTAATGGCCAGGCATGGGGAATCCCACGCCCTCCACCCATCCCCCAACCACGCGCACGGCCACGCCAATCCACCCACAATCGCAATGCGCACACCAAGCCTAGCTCTATCTCTAGCACGCCCCTAGCGAAACCAATCGGGCCTACGCCAACACTACAGTTCCAGCCCACGCTTGCGCCGCCCAACATATCTCTCGGGACTAAGCACGGGCTCGTGCCCCGGCCCACCACAAGCACCAATCCCGCCTTCCGCCCTGTCGCCTCTTCGCCTACAGCCGCTTCAGTCGTGACGAGACCAGCCGCTACACACCCGAATCCTGTCCCATTCCTTGCGCAGCCCAAGCTACAAGGCTTTACGCCGCAGGCTGCGCAGGCTCAATCCGCACGTACAAGCACCGTATCATCAGCTTCAGCATCGGTACCAACCAAGCCGGCTGCATCTGCGGCATCTCCTGGAGCCCCAAAGCAAGTGTCTGTTGCTCCCCAAGCTAGCATGCTTAGTACTGTTGTAGCGCCCCCAGCTGTAGCGCAGGAAAGGCCCTTGTCTACCGCAACTGCGGCCCAATCACACAAAATCCCTTTGGCAGCTGGGGGTCTAACTCCAGGGTTATCAGCGCTACGGCCCGCGCCGTTGTCTATAGCTGCAGGTACTGGACCTGGACCCGGGTCTACAATTCAGGCCACTAGCTCAAGTGGCCTTGCTTCAGCACCCGCTTCTGCTCCTAGCCCATCTACGCCCTCGGCGCCCGCCTCCTCAGTGCCTCTCTCAACTCCAGCACCCTGCAAAATTACTACATCTGCCCCAGCTCAGGATACTTCACCCTCTATCGCTGCTCCTCCCAGCACTTTGTCTTCCCCTCCTACAACCACCCCCACTCCCGCTGCAGCTATCATAGGCAAGCCAGCAGACACGCCCATACCCTAGAAATCAAGATATCTCCCTACTGTATATAGATGATGAATGATACCCCCATTCAGGCTGCGTTCAGTCATGGCTCGCGGCATGTATCTTCTATCCTACACCTTTTTTTTATAAAGCTTGCCGAGAAGCTCCAATCATCGTTGTATACCGAAGCAAACGTAGGCAAAAAGCACTGTGAACAGACAAAGAAAGGTCTAGTGCGAAGCAAATGCCTGTAGAGCAACTATATAGTGGGACCAACGTCAGATCAGCTTGTCTCCATGACACTAGGCAAAGTGTAACCTAGATAAGGAAACGACAGTGTAACGACGCTGTAAAAAGACTCCATCACATGGTCAACATCAAAAGAAATAGACTTGGAACACAAGGTTTTAAAAAAGGCCGAGTTTTCTCAATAGGAATGCAAACTTTTTTATTTGACGTGGATGAAATAAATAAAAAGCCAACCACGAATCCCGTGCATAATGTACAAAACAATAGATAGATCATTGGCCAGAGCTGGATCTCTCGGCCTAAATCGGAGGAAATTAACAACAAACCAGTATTTTTGGCTTTTCTTGTTTTCTTTTTTTTTTGCTCTCCCGGTTTGTCCCCGCCCGGCTTCCGCGCCAACAAAATGCAAACAAAAAGACAAGACAGAAAGAGTCTAGAAATTAAAGCCAATGAAAAGAACAGAGGTCTCAGATGTGCCGGATCTCGGCTTGTTCTCTCACTAGCAGATTTAAAAAGATGGAAAAAGAAAAGGGAGTCCGTCAAGGCCATACTAGAATAAAACAATGGGAAGAGCCATGGGCTCTGGATGCTTGATGCCAAAAAAAAACAAGGAAAAGCAAAAGTAATGAGAAGAAAAGGAGGGCAATGCTGATGAAAATGAAATGAAAGGGGTCCGCGCTTCGTGAGAAGCAATTATTATATCGATACCAATAACAAGGGGGAAAGAACAAAAAGAAAAGAAAAGGACGTCTTGAAACTCTCACATCACATATCGCGAGGGTTGAACCCATTTGTCATCCATTCGATATCGCGTGAGCTAGCAAGCTGCATCTCTCCAGGACTCTTGCCGTCCTGTTGGACCTCGGGTCCTGGCCGCCGGAAAAAAAGCTCATCGGAAAACCCGTTATCCGAAACACCCAAGCCACACATCTGAACATCGACGTCTTCATCAGTAGTGCTAGCTGAGATGGTCGACAACGAGCTCAATGACATGTTGGACTTGTGACCCTTCTTGTGGCCATTTTCACCACAGTCACGAGCCCAGGCATCAGCCATGAGTGATGGTAAAGCGCCATCGGAGGGCAGTTCAAAGTTGAAGTTGAAGCTCTGTGTGGGAGTGGCGTTTTGATCCGGCGAGGGGAAGGTTTCGGAAGCTGGAGCTGAGAAAATAGGAGAGTTGAGGACACCCGTCATGGAAATCGACTCGGGCAAGTGCAGATGAGCAAGAGGAACTGGAGGCACGCGCTTGGCAGCAGGAGGAGGCGAGAGAAAGGTGGTAAACGCAGAAGGGGTCTCAGGGATGGCCGGCGAGGCAAAGTTGTAGTCAAGGTCAACATCATCATCAACATCGGCAGACGAGCAAGGAGCGAATGCAGACTCTTCCTCAACCTCGGCTGTCTCGTTATCCAGAGAAAAGGCCGTGACAGTGCTGAGAGAAGAAGAGACAGGCGGGACGAAAGATAGGCTCGACCAGGACGATACAGGACGCGAAATAGCCGATGATCCAGGGCGTGAGATGGCAGATGACCCAGGGCGCGAAGAATTCATGACACTGCTGTTTATGCTACCGCAAAGACTGCTAGCTTCATAGGCTTCGTCATCGGTGGGTGTGACAATGACATCAGGCTGGTACTCGTGGGCCAGTGGGTGAACAACCGAAAACTGCGAGGCACAACGTTCCTGAGGTGTGTTAGGTGTTTGAGGGCTGCTGTCAACTAAAAAACGACGCAAAGACTCAGGTGAAATATCACGCGAGCGGCTAGTCTGGCGTGATGCGCAGCGGGAGTGCGGCTCTTCATTGTAGGGCAGGTACATGTTGGACATGGGCGAAGGGAGGTTGACAGTAGATCTCGAGATAGAGCTAGCAAGAGGCAGATCGGGGACAGAAGACGACGGAGACAGTGACAAGCTATGAGACCCAAATAGTCGATCGTAATTCACACTTCTTTGGTCCTGGTTATCGACGCTACCCTCAGAAGCAAGGTCTCTCGAGCTATCACGCTCGCGAAAGTTGCGGAAGAAGCGACGCCATGAAGGGGCAGGGCTCAAAGAGCGTGAGGATGTTTTGTGACGCAAAAACCTTTTGTCGCCTCCCTGAGAGCTTCCAGGACGAGGAAAAGCAGTCGCCAAGCGCTGAGCCATCGTTTGAATAGAGCTTGCCGCTGGGGTGGGAGTAGGAGCTGGCCTTGGGGCGACAAAGCGATCTGAAGGCCGCATCGTAGTCCAATCTGCTTGATGCAATGAGCTCATAGAGGCGCTGCGATCGCGAAGAGTCTTTTCTACAGGGACAACAAGTGTGTTGACAGGCTGGCCAGGTAGATATGGGCAAGTTGTGGTAGAAGGAAGAGTGGTATCATGAGTTTCAACGGAGCCATCAAGCTCGTACTATGAAACAGGAAAGTTGTGTTAGTAGAGTGAGTGCTGGTTCAAAAAAGAGTAAAAAGGTGCAAGTTAGAAGTGTCAACCCACATAGTAATAATAAGTACTGCCCATTTTCAGGCCACCAGACCGTTTCTTTTTTGGGCCCGAAGGAGAAGATGAAGGCCCGGTATGTGATTCTGGGGAATCGTAGACCGGGCAATTAGAAGCAGAAGCAAAGGTAGGGCCGTCGCATATAATGTCTTGAAAGGCGTAGCAACCTTTCCACAAGCCACGATCTCGACGTACGTCACGGCGTAAAGCGTAAGAGCGTTGAAAACTATCCCAAGAGCCAATCAAGTGCACGGTGAGCACGGATGGGTCGGTTTGGCTAAAGAAAAGGTTAGTTAGCTTGAAACAGTGGAAAGGTTTTTTAAATGGCGGTATAGAATTTCAGGCCAGGAAACAGAGCAAAGCAGGGATCAATATAAAGGGTGAAGGACAGCGGATAGAGGGCGGGCAGAGAGCAGAGGGCAGAGGGCAGAGCAGAGAACGGAGACAAGGCCAGGAAACGTACGTGTGAAGGGCACAACAAGAGAAAATTATAAAAAGAAAATCTTTAAGCACAAGAAACGAGATATTAAGGCAGGCAGCAGAAGAGTTCGAGGAGAAAACGTTGAGTGTGGGAAGACGTGGTAGTGAGACGTAACAAGCGAGCAGTGAAGCCGCAAAATCGGCAATGATGGCAAATCGCTGGCGGTGAGAACGGCGTTGAACAGAAATGAGAGGCAATGTAAAAAGAACGACGAATTGGAAAGAAAAAAAAATGAACGTAAGAAAACGAGAGTGAGAATAATGCAAATCGAAAATGGAATACAAAAGAAGGAAAAGACAGCACGAAACAATAAGACACCAGCCAGCAAGTAAGAAGCCAGGAAATGAAGCAAAATGGTTAGGGTTAGGGCGGTGATGATCGGGCCTTTGGCCACAGTTATAGAAATAAATCACAGGAAGACAGACAGAGACCATAAGAAAAGAATAAAATTCCGAAATTCGCTGGAATTCTCTTTAATTCTTTTTTTTTCCTTTGTGCGCTCTTGATCAGGTTGTTTCCTTTTTCTCTAGCCTGGCTGTTTGCTTCATGCATCGG
The DNA here is from genome assembly GCA_038407015.1 of Ceratocystis ficicola. Classification (NCBI taxonomy): domain Eukaryota; kingdom Fungi; phylum Ascomycota; class Sordariomycetes; order Microascales; family Ceratocystidaceae; genus Ceratocystis; species Ceratocystis ficicola. The sequence goes on from JAZBQP010000191.1 coordinate 14,030, forward strand.
ACAAGGCAAGCATCAAGCAAGATACAAGCACAAAATGCAACAGCAAACGCACAGGCCTTATTAGTCCAGAATCGGACAAGGAAAGAACAAACGCACTGGCCAATTCTCAGCAGATTTTCAATTCTAGCAACTGCCTAGCCGTGACGAGGAAGAAACAGCGGGCTGTGGCAGCAAATATGGAAAATAATGAAAAAGGAAGATAAAATAGGGGAATAAAAAGAAATGGGCATTTTTCGCCCGCCAGCCCTGAAAAATTGGAGCTTTGCTGACATGTAGCTTTGGTGCTGGTGCTTTTGCATTCATTACTTGGTACGGCGGTGCTTGGGGCCTTGCTTGAAATGTGGAAACCAGCGTCATGTAACGCCGCAACGTTGGTTTGGAGGGCTGGCACTTGCGTTCTTGGAAGGGGAATTTTCAATTATATTGGCCGTTCGCTAATAGCGGAAGGTGGGTTTGGCTCAGTACACACTTACGTACTTTCGTTTACCCCTTTGGCCAGCGAGAGAAGAGGTAATGTAATATACATGTGTGTGTGTGTGTGTGTATCTAGGCTTAGGCTTAGGGCTTGCTCTTGCGATTAACAAGAAAGGGGAGTTGCCTTAGGGCTTCCGACGGGATGGAAAGCGCGGCCAACGCACAAAAAAGGCGACACACAGAAGAGAAATTGCCTGGGCGAGAAGAGAAGACTTACAGCATAAATGTTACAAGTGTCGTGGTTGGATCCATGGTGCAGTATGACTGGGGGAGGACAACCAAGATTGAACTCAAGGCTTAGGCCTACTTCGCAAGAACTGCAGGGAAAACCAGCCAACCAAAAAGTGCCGTCGAACCAGAGCCGAGGACGCACAGGGCAGCCCAGCGTCTTGCTTCAAATCTCGTCGTTCTGACTTGGCTCGCTAGCCTAGAGAGAAAAGTTCTTGATTGCTGTATTAAGCGACTAGGGCAGCGTATATAGCGAGTTGGTGAGAACAGTACTGGTGCAAAAAGAAAGCACATGCACAGCGCACGACCGTTTTTTCTTCCAGACTATTACCAGAAAGACCAGCGGAGAAAAAAAAACGAAAAACCTCTTGCAGGTTGAATGATCCAGCACGCAGGTGTGTTTGTTCGCTCGTCTACGTCCGCATCTGCAATGCACCCTCGCCTAGCCTAGGCATAGCAAAGTCACTATATATCAGGGCCAGGTATTTGGCCTAAAGGGCGAGGACGAGGGGGAGAAGGAGACAGGAGGAGGCAGAGGCGAGCGGCGGAGGGTCCTTTGGGCAAGAACAAAAAAAGAAATCTTGGATATTGGCTCGGGGATCCAGAATTGAAGGTAGCGTGTGCACAGATCAGCCGCCAAAACGAAGCACGAAGAAAATGTTCCAAAAAAAAAAAGAGCGCGACTCGGGTTAATAATAACGAAGAGAGAGAGAGAGAAGAGAGAGAAAGAGAAGAGAGACAAGGGAGAGCGAGACGAGGAGAGAGAGAGAGAGGAAGAACAAAGGCACTTACTTGTAAAAGGAAAGAGGGGACAAATAAGTTACATACTGGCAATTGCACAAGCCAAGTTCAAGACCAAAGGAGCTATGAAAAAAAAGGAAAAAAAAAAGAGACAATTGGCCCAAAGGGGGAAGGAAAGCAACAAAAACAGCTCCAAAAACAGTTGGAACAGGAAGCCACGGCCCACTAAGGAAAGTAAACCACAGTCTGCTCACACTGTACACGGAGGACAAAGAAACAAGAAAGACAATGAGACAGAGAAGCAAGCATCACACCAGCCAGTGGAACATCGCTCCCAACGCCATAATCGGCAACCAAGGGGAGCCTTGCAGGAAAGACAACCATCCATAGAACCCAAACCCACAGGCTGAGAGCAGCACAAAGGCACATGTCCCTCATCCCATCCCAGGCTGCTATCCTCCCGACTCACACTGTCCTGCCCCTAAGTCTTGTCCTACATACTGACACACGGCGTCCCCACAATGTCTGATGCATGTACAATCAAAAACACCAGCCTGTCCTCCATCGATCCCTCCGTCCAAATCAAATTACCAAAGCAAAAAAAAAAGCCAAGATCCAAAAAGTCCTCTGCCTTATTCAACAGCTGTTTTACCGCCCTTGTAAGCTGAGAAATCTCAAACCACGCAACTGGTAACCGAATTCCAAGCCCCAAGCCTCCCCTTGCCTCTTCAAGGCAACGACGGGTCCTGGAGCCAAGGGTCGCTCGCTGGTAACCTAACCCTAATGTAAACGTGCCTATGGGGGTTCTCTTTTTTTTCTTTTAGTCGTCTCGTCCCTTATCAAACGACTTGCCCATCCCCTGTCTTCACAACACGGATCCGCCGCAACGACAAAGAAAACCTTTACTGCCACCCCCTTGTCACAGGTTTCCGCAAATCAAATTCCTCTTTGTCCTGCCGTCGTCTTCATTCCCCTTGCCAATGTTGCCTGCTTGTCTGGCTGGTTCTCTATGTGCTGTCTTTTGACACCTTGACGCCTTTTGGTCCCACAAATTCGCTTTTATTTTTAGAAGCCCTTTCTGTTCTGGTAAGGACACGCTCGAGTAGCGTTTACCCTTCGCGCCTTCCTTTCCAGACCTCCCTCCGAAAATGCAATAGAATATACGTACCACGCCGCTCTCCATTTCTCTTTCTCCATTGTGTTTGGCTGTTTATATACTCGTATGTTTGTATACTTGCATGCTTGTTTGCCTGGTTTCTTCTAGAACGATTCCTTGCTCAGCATCTTTTCCTGTCTTCCTTAGCCCTTAAAATGCCATTCTGACTGTATTGCTTCTCCCTAGCTCTCTATCAGGCAGTTGCCCTGCATTTGTGTTCCTCATCCGTACCTTCCCCGGCGCCTGCCCTGTTGGCGCACTGGTCCTTTCTAAATCCCAACTCCCACCAACCTGCATGCGTGCCATACAACTAATAGAGCCTGAGAAATATCAAACACCCCTAGCACTGCTCCCCTTCTCTGTGAGCTCTTTTCTTTTCTTGGGCGCAACGGCGCCCTGCCCTGTCTCCTGTCTTATTTGGGTCTGGCTTCACGAGGGAGAAGAGAAAAGAAGAGGAGAGAAGGGGTTAGAGGAGGTTAGAGGAGGCCAGTTCGCTGCTGCACCAGGTTTGTCAATCTCTTTTGATCCTTCTTGATTTGCCCTGCCATCCAATGAAATGGTAAATTATGCCCCCACGACCCATCAGGCTTGGATCATTGTCTGGCTGGGCTCATGTATACTTATTTTTCTACGTACCTTTTGCGATTCTGCCTTCAGCTTTCTATCACGCGATGCGCACTCGACGCTCATGTCTTTTCCCCCTTTCTTTTTGTCTTCGTGCTCTGCTCTGCTTGCTCCTCTTTGCATGCTACACTCTTATCAATCAGCTTAAGGCCAAGGCCTCTCTCTGCCATTGCACGTATTGTATGAGTGGCAATTATGGTTGATGATTTGCGTGTCACTGAGCTGCCATGGAAGTGAAATCGGCCCGTGTATCCTACCACACCCAGCTCCAGAACCCACCATGTCTGCCTCTTTATTTGGGCCTTCTTATTGACCTCTTTATTGTGGTTTTTGCCTCTCTGTTCTGATTCACAGTTTGCAATTCACATACACCTTGATCGCCCTTCGTTTCGCCTCAAGTCTGTCAAGCAGCCTTGTCCTGTGCCTCCTGCAATCACCCATTCATGTTGCTGCCACTCAGCACCCCCCAAGTTACACGTGTACCTACCAAAACCTAACACAGATCCCTCTGTCACCCATAATATATGGTTGCCGTGCCTGTGTAATGCAACATCTGTTATACATGCATGCCCACGTTAGGGTGATGGAGCACCACCCGAAACACAGCCCCTGGCCACTACGTTTTGCCCTTTGTTGGCTATGGCTGACATCGTTTGCTTGTTTGTGTTCTCCAAAGATGCTCTGGAGCTACAAGAACTATCCGACTTTGTCTTGGCGTCTGTAGCAACCACATGCGTGTCTAGAGTGGTTTCTGCCAAATTCCCGCCCCCCCCAGCCTTTGTCTTGGAGAATTCGTTGTTTTGGCCCTTTATTTACATCTAGCTGAAATTGAAGAAAAGGTGGTATTTTCTTTGCCCTGGCTGGGATATGGCCTATTTAGTGGTTGTCCCTAGGCATTTGCTGTTTGTCGTTGTACCTACTGTCTTGTACAAAGCACATGTGTTTGCTGGTTGGGGTGATGGTGTATTGTCACTAGTTGCAAAGGAGCGCTGCGCGCCTGATGCCGGCTGGATGGCAACTTAAGGCTTCACTGTAGTCATTGGCATTCAATGTGTGACGCGAATGTGGCTGTAGGGGCTATTGATTCCATGACTTCCTCGGGTATGTTAACCCATTCAGACGCATACATTGATTCTTTCATCCTGGTTAGCTGCAGCTGTCCTACCTAGCTGTGTCACTGTGCGCCCTCACATCTGTGCTAGGACCGGTTTGGACCGGCTGCTTGCACTAAGAAACCCCCGCTTACTCTTAGCTTTTTCGCAGCTTGCGAACAACAATGACTGGTCTTGTAGCCGACCGTGGTGCTCTTGGGAATGCTGCTATTGAAGACTCCCGCAGGTAGAAACCTGTACATAACTGCTGAACAGTATCTTTACGTAAAGAGCGAGCTAACGGGTATGTATAATGGTCCACTCTGGAGCGCTACACATAGCGTCAACAATAACTATTCCTTCAAGTGGTGCCCTTGGGAGTATGCCCTCCCTGGGGTTAAACAGCTTGCTCGCAATAACTGCCAGCTGGATATCTGAAATTTCATGTAGTGCTGTCGGGCCCATCAGATGCTTCGTCATTAAAGTCACTCAGGGCCCAAAAGTTGGATGCCGCTTCTGATTAGGGGTTTCTTGTAACCCTCTACAGAAACTAGTAGCTGCCTGTCTCCCTCTAACGTTTTGCTGTTTCGTCTGTTGTATGGTGATTGGTTCGGCGTTTCCCACTATTGGATTCTAGGGATATCTGGCGTATAATGTATCTCTGAATGGCCGTCACATGTTTCATGGGCTGCGATTAGGGTGTGACTCCATGTCATGCAACGACTTTCTGGTTTGCAAGAAAGTCGAAATGTCTGTTGTTATCGTCTACTTGATCACCTACGCGTTTGTGTGGTATGTGGATGGGCTGATGGGATAATTCTACTAGCTCGCTAGGGCTCCTATCGCACTGTCAGAATCGCTTTCCTAGCCGTGGGAGAGCAAAGCTAAGCCTGGTACTGCGGAGCTCATCACTGCAGATCTATCCACTGTGCTCCAGGATTCTGCCTGCCTTACTTTGCGTCTTCCGCAGTATTGCATTATTATCCAAAGTGCTAGGGTATGTGAATTTTCGACTTACATTGCAGCATTGAGAACAGTAGGGTCGATATTAAGTAGTGTGCAAGGATCATGAACATACGGCAGGTATCAAGAATGCGTTTGCCATATTCGCCGCCACGTCCCTTGGGAAACTGTTGGGAGGGGCGCAGACGTGAGCCCTGATCTCCAACTGTCAGTTATCTCGCGGCACTGCATACAGGCTGTGGTCTTGAGCACTAATTTACATCTTCACATAGGCTCAGCTATGTTATCATAGCCAACGGTATATGGACGTCCTATATGTGTTTCCTTAATATCGTCCCGTTAATAGCCTTGGGTAAGTTATGCTTGTGACTGCCTGTCCAGTCTCTGGGAATAGGTGTGGTAGTTGTGTTGACTTGGCGATGGGGGCGTGAAAGCCACCACTGAGTTGGACTCGAGAAATATGGCGAGAACAGCTATGCTTCATCTGGACATGCCTTGCCAGTAGTTGTTTTCCCCAAACACTGATACTGGATACTTTAGAATACTCAAATAGGGATATGGGAGAGCCATAGAGCATTTTCCCAGATGTTCTGGGATCTGTGTTCCAAAGACTGACTCTTCCTAGCCTTTTACACTTCCTCTAAAGCATCTATGATAGAATGCAATATCAGGGTAGGGAGGGGGTGCTGAAAGGGTGAATTAATTGACACAACAGTAGCTGGAAGTGGTCTGTCTCTCAGGGGCTTGTTGACTAAATGTTTCGTTATGTTTTCATCCGAGGTTTTGTCTCGATGGGTAGCAAGTATGCACTAAATTCCGATCAGGTATGTTGATCATATTATTGCTCCTTGGCGTTGTGATTTCCGACAACCCTCTTGGCCTTCGGGCTGGCTGGAGTCGCGGGCTCTTCAATGGCTAGCCAACTTGCAAACAAGTAGGCCTGGTGGCGTTGTGCCTGTGTAATATGAACTAGGGAGCTCTCTAGCTACAGGTCCTCAGGAGTCGCTACGACCTGCCCTCTTCCGAATCGATTGCTACGGTTCTCTCAAAGTTGCTTGACCTTGCTGCGTGTGCTGTGATAGCCTTGGACATGACGGCAACATCCTTGCAGCCCTCAAACTATTTGACCTTTAGTTTGGCGCATGTCTTTTGGGTAACCGAGACAAGTATCAGTCTCACATAACTGGAATTAGCTTTCAAGACTATTTGTACGACAAGGAAAAACATGGCCCCTTACTTGATGAGCACGAGATTAAAAATAATGAAACAGGCATGTTTCTCTAGCTTCAAATTTACCTGCAATCTGCAATAGAGCTACGGCGACTGTGTGAAACACAGGGTAGTCTTACAGCAAGCATGTGTTGAACATTTCAACCTCGACTGAGACACCACTACGGAATGGCGAGGATGCTGGAATTTGGGATTTAGATTGTGGGCATGTGGATGCCATGTGCTGTTGCGACAATTCTGGAACAGTAAGTGCGGCTATGAAGACTGGATTTCCAGGAGACGGTGGTACAAAGCTGGATATCAAGAGGGATCAGGGAGATAGCCTAGTATCGGGCTGGATAGAAATGGAGACCACACAATACGCTTTTCAGTGACTGGCCTTCTTATGTGTTGGTGATGGCAGACCGAGGTACGATAGAACGGCTGAATAAGAGTATGAGGACCTCCTACATGCGCCATCCCTAGCCCTTGAGGAGCATGAACGAATGTGAGTCTTTTTATGTTACACAAAGGCAAATTACCATGTGCATTTTCCACCAAGTAAAATAACGCAATGTTGCGCCTATGGCTAAAGAGCTTGGAGTCTACATGACAGGAGGTGGCGACAACCCGGCCTGCAGCTAGACAATGCAGCCTGACAGGGCATTCATCACTACACAACGGTTTTGGAGTGCAATCTCCGAGCGAAACTGCCACCTCGAGAAGACACTAGCGCCTCTGGACGAGCAGCTATGCAGGAGTATTGGCTAGTATAGCGAGCGGGTTGATTAATGGCGTGGGTTTGTGTCTAGCCATTCGTTTGTTGCTCGGTTGGCTGAACCAGCACTGTCGGGGTCAGGGCGGGGCCTGAGAGCGTTCTTGGAGTCAGGAGCAGACAGGATACAGGGGAGGGAGACGATGCATGCTAGAAGAAGAGAAGACAAAGAGCTTGAAGATCATATGACTGAGAAAAGAGGAAAGAAAGCTAAGGAACAAAGAAGAGGGGAATAATGCTTTTGTGTGGTCTTTTCACCGCCTTTCGAGCGGGGGCTCCATAGCGCGATCGGGCTTGATCCAGCCAATGACATTAGAGAGCCTGCCCCACATCAAGACTTCACCGCCTTACAGTGAGGTGAGTGGTCTTTGTCCTTGGCGGCTTCGTCTAGTATTCTTGTACTGCGGCTTTTGGATATAGACGGAGCCTGGAATCTAGTGGAAGATGCGTAGATGCCCCCGTGCAAGTTCTGGTTGTTGGACGAGCGCTGGATTTACTCTAGACACTTGCACTAGAGCACGTGAAATAAAGCCGGCAGAATTGCAGCGGCCAGTGCCTAGCCAATCACCGAAAAGCTGGCCTGTTTGACCCCATCTCTCCAACAAAGCTCAGCCCGAATACTATGGATAACTAACTACCAATCATTCCTCTCGCTTGATTCTCCTGTCTTGAACGGAGCATGCATGCGGGCGTAGGGGAGGATGGCGCATCACCACCAGTCGAAAAGCGTTAGGCGCCTGGCGTCAGCAGGCCTGCGACGTTAGACCTGAGGGCCACAGTCCATGCCCAACACGCCTGCCATGTCAGTCCTCTATTTATGATCAGCATACATGGTTGCAGGAGCATCCGTTACTCATAGACGCCAGTGCTTTCTCTGAGATAAAGCTTGCTTCGTGCCTCTTTTTGCCTCATGCGCACACCGGCATTTCCACTAGTTTCCCCACCTTCAACTGCAAATCACTATGGCCAGCCTTGAGGTGAACGGCCTCGAGGCCTCTGAGAGTGTTGTTGCCGGCCCTCCCTTAGATGCTGATCTTGGGCAAAATGTTTCTGTTGAGGGTCATTATGAACTGATGACATTTGCAGCTGCCAAGCCCGAGGCCATTGCTCATGACACCTCTAGCAGCACTGCGGCACACTCTCCTTCAGATACCCGTTTGCATTATAATACTCAGTATTACGTGCCTCCTGGGGTCCGGCGGCTCGCTTCCAAATTGAGTGAACGTCGGATCAACATTTATGATACCCCGCGCAGTGCCCTTACCCCCCTCCCTTCAAGTGCTGATCCAAATGCCCGCTCGTCTGGTAGCGGTGGGAAGAGTAGCAGCCCGCTGGAAGCCGGGGATTATGATCCTATTTCTTCCGATAGAGAGCTTCTTATACGCTGCTACGCCAAGGTCCGGCTGCCTGCTTGGCTACGAGATTTCATGCCACAAATCAGCCAGTACATTGCTAGTAAGATGGTCGACTCGGCGTTTCCCGTCTCCAAAGAGAAACGATGCCTAAAAGAGAGCAAGCAACTTAACCCATGTGGTGCGATTTATAGACTTTCGCATCTGTTTAAAGACGCGGAAAATGGTTACAGTTCATTTCACGACTTCCTAACTAGAACTATCGAGGAACATGGAATGCCGATTGATCTGATCTATTCAATAGCCTGTGCACGGAAACCTAATGCCGATGAACCGACGCAAGTATTGATTAATCTTTCTACAACTTTAATCAGACAGGCAGAACTAACCTTTAAATCGTGGGAAGACAAAGCCCATTCTAATACTACAGAGCTGGCTAATGACTTTGAGTTCAGAAACTTCTGTGAAATGGCTTATGATATATGGAAGCACGTCATGGCCGAACACTCCGGGCTCACGTCGCTCTCTCCAGCGCCTGGAATTTGTGGGCTGCCTGTGACAGACTTTTTCAAGCCGATAGTTTCGCTCTTCGAACATAGGGGCACACACTGCAAGGTGCCAATCACGACTCTCCATCACCTTATTGCCGAACTCTTTGAAGATGCATTGCAAGCCTTCGAGAGCGTGATAGATGCTGGCAGTTCTAGTGCTGTTGTCGCCGAGCTTGACCTGTTGGCAGATGTGGTCTTTTGTGGAAGGGGGGCTACTGCACCTTCGGCTACTGTGTCACGGCATTCGGCCCTCTTCGACATTTTCCGCAAAATAGCGTTCATTGTGCAGTCAGCTGGTGCATGGAGATTGCTCTTTTCGTATTGCAACATTAAGAAGAAAGACACCAATGTCAAATCGTTCGTTAATGGAGCGGACATAGACTTGACGAAACTGAGCATTGAGAAATCTCTGGCTATCATTGTATCTCGGTTCTGTGTTGTATTGGAGCGCCCTGATCTCCTTACTAACTGCCAGGACTTTTTCAACAGCGCAGCCATGAATCCCGACCTGAACCTGTCTGTCATCTCGCGGCACTGCAGCCATAGCCACTCAAAGGCACATGGGAACTATGTGCACTTGACGGAGGCCTATAGTCTGCGCCACACCATCGTAGGTGGCACGATATATGTGCCTGCCAAACTCCGTGTTGCCATGATTATCGCTGTAGCCATGATACTGGGAGTTGTGTATCTGTGGCTTTCTATTAAATTAGCCTCGGATGGTAGGTTTGGGAACTATGTCAGCATGATTCTTTTGCTTATTGGCGCGGTTCTCGGTATTGGCCCGAGCATTATGAGACGGGGGTGGACGTACTACGACTTTGTCCGCTGGCGAATGCCAATCAGAGGGACTTCTGACCTTGGATTGCATGCGTATTCTACGGTTCTGACCGTTGCCAAGACGTATGGCGTCCACATATCTGGCCGTTACACGGGCGTATTCCCAGATTCCTATCGCTCACCCGGAGGCAGTCTGAATGTTGACGTACCGATTAGGCTGTATGATGCCCAGAAGAGCGACACAGTGGTCTATGCCTTGGACTACGATGGGACACTTGTTATGCAGCTGCACGATAAAATGACACACCTATACTCGAGTGATCTGAATATTCCCTCCACGCAGATCCTCGAAACGGACCCGCTTGCTGATTTCGAGGATGGTGCCGACGCGAGGTACAAGTTGCAAAATATACTACTTGGCTAAGGGACTGTTGGCCCTCATTTGGGTTTCTCGAGCACCGAGTCTGCTGGAATGCAACTAACCAAGTCCTATTCCTTCAGTCGGCTATGATTCTCGGGCTATGTCTGTTGCGATGGTACCACATTACTGACCCAAGGTGCTCCGTCTATCCATGGCAACCTAAATTGGACTTCATTGTTTTGAGTGTAACAGCCGAAAAAAAGAATACAGGCCTGATTATGTATCAGAAACGAGATGAATAAAAGTAGAGTGATAGGTCGGCGCAAGAGACCATGCTATGATCAATGGCTAGCGAAGGGTCAACCGAGGCTGGCCCTCCACTGTACTGTATAGATAAGTCAACTGGCTGTAATCAGCACTGGCGCATGTGTATATTCAATGTCACAAATACAGAAACGTCAGTGGTATAGGGGGTGGTAGATAGAAGCTAGGGGTGTGGTAAGAGTTGGAAGAAAGAAGACGACCCTGCGCCTAATAACATTTATGTGACAGGTAGCTTTTGGGCATCAAACTGCAGAGAGGGGGCAAAGGGTGGGGTGATAGCAGGGCCCCCTAGCTGCCCGCCACAGCGGTCTCTCTTTGGCCCTGCTCCGCCGTTTTCCGCGTTTCATGTGCAGAACACATGCAAGCGGAGGGGGACAAGGGCACATTACAACCAGTCATAGTAGCGTTAAACGCCTGGCGTTAGCGGGGTTTCATTACTAGACTTGGGCGCCTTGACACACGCCCATTGGACCTCCTGTCTGCCACCTCCATATATAGCTGCAGGAGTAGTCTCTTGTATCTTTGCAGATGCTTTTGCTTGTTGATAGTTTACTCCTTTGTCTTCGTCTTCGTCTTCGTGTTCTTGTTGTCTCGTTGATGATACTGGGGTGCAGCCTCTGCACACTGATCTCCGCTCATCAATACCTACTCTTAACGCCACCCTTCGCGCGCCAGACGCCACACACTCATCATGGCCTACCCTAGGGCTAATGCCAACCACATTCCCGGCAGTGATGTGGCCGACTCCCCCCCTAGCAGAGCTAGAGTAGTCTCTCCTCCAGACACCTCCCCATCCAGCGCTACTGAACAGAACGTTCCCGCCGAGGATCCATCGATATTTCCAGTTACCAGTCCGGAGGTAGATGCCTATGATGCCCCTAATGGCGTCGTGGCAGCCCCTCCCCCAAACACCGCTATACCTAGCAGTACTGAACAGGGCGTCTCTGCCAACGGCCAACAGATTCCGCCCGCGGCTGCAGTGGTTGGCTCCGAAGTTAGCAGTCACAGCCCTTCACACGATGCTGCCACATCGTCTAGTGCCGCCTCATCCTCTGGTGCCCTGAGGTATATGCCTCCAGGAGTACGGCGGTGCGTTTCCAATTTCAGTGATCGCCGGATTAACATCTATGACATTCCGCGCAGTGCTGTCAGGGCTGCCTCTTCATATGCTTCCTCATACAACACAGGAGAGGAGCAAGGATTGGACTCTACTTCTTCCAACAGAGAACTTCTCATCACGCTCTATGGTCAGGCCCGCCTACCTGCCTGGCTACGAAAGCTTTCCCCACAAGGCACCCATTCCATTGCCCGTAAGATGGTTGATTCGGCATTTCCTATCCCCAAGAAGCAAAGGTATTATGAAAATGGTGACCCGCCGAATGAATGCCGCGTGGTAAATGGACTTCCCCGCATGCTCGAAGGAGTAGTAGACGGCTACACATCATTCAAGCACTTTCTACTCTGCGAGAAACACAGGCTGCCAATTGACCTAGTCTACTCGATCGCCCATGCATCAGCTCATAACGTGAACCAATCAATGGGAGAGGTCCATGATCTCTCCAAATCTCTCATCACACAGGCAGAATCTCTGTTTCAGAAATGGGAAGGCAAAGTCCAGTCTGATGCCGAGGAGCTGGCCGACGAGTTTGGCTTTAAGATCTTCTGTGGCATGGCTTACAACCTATGGAAGTGCATCATTGAGAAATGCCCTAGCTACTACTTGACGTCATTCCCCCAAGCACCTGACATTTGCGGCCTACGCCCCCCTGACTTTTTCAAACTCCTAGTCCCGCACTTCCTTCACGAGGAGACAGATTGCCGAGTGCCAATCACATGTCTCCATCACATCTTCGCCGACCTCTTGGAAGACGCACAGAGAGCCTTCGAAGGTGTGGTCGACATCAGTGATGCTGATGCTGTCAACACCCAGATCGATCTTGTAGCTGATGTCGTATTTTGTGATGAGAGGGACCTTGCGTCTCCATCTACCGTGCTGCGGCACCGGACTTTGTTTGCGACCTTCCGCAAGATTGCATTCATCATCCAGACAGCCGGGGCTTGGGAATTTCTCTTCTCGTATTGCAGCATCGCGAACGATGAAGTCGATATGAAAAAGTTCATGGAGGACACAGACATAGACTTCACAAAACTAAGCGTTGAGAAATCGCTGGTCATTATCGCATCTCGTTTTTGCGTTGTGCTGGAGCGCCCTGATCTTCTAAAAAAGTGCTGCGCTTTTTTTGCCAATGGCGTAGAAATGAGGCCTAGACTAAACTATGCAGTGATCTTACGGCACTGCATAGACAGCAAATATAATGCTTATGGCCTCTATGAGCGTTCAATGCAGAACTCAAATCTGCTCGATACCATTGGAGCTGGCACGATTTATGTGCATGCAAGACTCCGAGTGTTCTTGATTTTATCCGTCTCAATGGCCTTGGGCACACTCTACTTGTGGATGTCTATCAAATCGGCCTCGGATGACAGGTTTGGGAACTACGTTAGTTTGATCCTGCTGCTTGCCGGTGCAGTTCTTGGAATTGGGCCGGGCATCATGAGGCGCGGCTGGACCTATTACGACTTTGTCCGTTGGCGAATGCCCATCAGGGAGACCTCTGAGCTTGGATCGCGTGCGTACATCACAGCTTTGACTGTTGCTAAAACGTATGGCCTTCGTATATCTGGCCGCTACAATGGGGTATTTCCAGACTTGTACTGCTCAGCTGGAGGCAGCCTGATAGTCGACGTGCCGATCCGACTAGATGATGCTCAGCAGCATGACACCATAATCTACAGCATCGACTACGATGGGGTGCTTGTTGTGCGGCTGCGTGATAAAATGACGCGCATGTACCGGAGCCGAGTGAACTTTTTGTCAAGGGAGGCGATCGCAACAGATCCCTTGGCTGATGATAGACAAATTTGGACTCTGCAACTGGAATTACAAGATGGGTTAATAGCTTAGCAGGGAGGTGTCTTTTGACAGTCTGATGCCAGGGCTGCTATTGCTGCACGAAGACGCTGTGAATGAACGCAATGCGAATAGAGACAAGCAACTTGCTGGTAGTGGGCTATGCCTTGCATGAGAAGCTGGAAAATATAGAGGGGGGAGAGGGACAACGGGGGAGGGGCAGAGCACATGTCCGAGAAGAGATGACAAACCTAGTCAACGAGAAATTTGCGCAGCACAAAGAAGAGAAGAAGGGAAATGGGACCGACGCAACAGCAGCGTAGACAGAGCACATACATCGCCTGGACATTCCAAGTGGGCGAAATAGACTGGGCTCCTCTGGATCTGCACGCTCATTTCTATACGCCCGGCTTTGCGTGGGCTGCAACTTGGAACCCCACCCCCCCCAAAAGCCCTGGGTCTGTGCTGATTCGTGTTCCGAAGCCTCATGCAACTGGCGACTAGATAAGGGCACCGCAATCTCATGAACACTATTGTAGTTGAGAGATGCTACTGTCATGCTGCCATAGCTTCTCCACACGTTTGCACTCATTTGCCTTGGTAGACTCTTCATCTCTGTGCTGACTGACTCGCCTGAGCTAAATTCCTGGTGCTACTGCCCCTGTCCCTGACGCTGACCCTTCACCACCCGCCGGATGGCCCCATGCTGCAAAGTCTATTAAGCACTACCAAGCAGAACACGGCTGCCAAAGGCCAACAGAGCCCGTTGATGTCGGCAACAAACCGTCCTGGAGTAGACGCTCATGATGCCTCTAGGAATGAGATTATGGAGCCCGCTCACAACACCAGCTTGCCCGGTACTGCTAGGAAAGACAACATCTTCATGGAAGCGCTCCAAAATCCACCCACAGAGATGCCCACATATGAAGCAGCTGACCTTGAGGCTGGTTATTATGAAGCCGCGCATGGTGCTGCAAAGACCCCTGACTCAAGTACTAGCCGATCTAAAAGCCTCTACAAAAGCCGGCTCTATGGCGTGCAACGACACATTAGCACATGGAATCACAATCTTATCAATATCTACGATGTCCCGCGGAGTGCTGTCAGGGCTCCTCCCTCAGATGCTTCACTAGGACATTCTTTACATGATGATGATAGTGGAGATAGCGAATGGCTCCTAGGGTCAGATCTTGAACACCCCCGATCTGATAGGGGTCTTTTCGTGACTCTCTATGGCTCGGCTCGGCTGCCTGCTTGGCTACAGATCCTGCTTCCACAACTCGCCCAGTTCATTGCCTCTACCATGGCCGATTCAGCGTTCCCCATTCTTGAAGAAGACGTATTCACCGAATATCCTCTGTCTCCTAAATTATGCCCCGTGGTGGAGGTCATTCCACAGCTACTTACAGAGGCAGTGGGCGGTTATTCGTCATTTAGAGACTTCTTAGTCAATCAGAAGCACATGATACCGATTGACGTTGTCTACTCGATCGCCTACGCCGTATCGCATAATGAGAGGAACACGAAGGGAAAGCTATACAACCTATCCACCAGGCTGGTCTTCAACGCTAAGGCGCTTTCCTGTGAGTGGGAGGACCATGCTGATGACGTAAAGCTGGCCGGCACATTTGATTTTGTGATATTTTGCGATACAGCCTACAACCTATGGAAGCACATTATCGACGAATCGCCTGACCGCTTTACATCATTTCCTCAAGCACCTGATATTTGCGGAATCCACGTTACCGACTTCTTCAGGAATCTAGCTCCACACTTCAACAATGCGAACCCGAGCTGCATAGCGCCAATCACGACTCTTAGCCACATCGTAACCGATCTTTTTGAAGATGCAGTAAAGGTCTTTAGAGATACGGTAGACACTAGTGGCCTCAACGCTGTTGCCGAGCTTGATCTGATGGCCGGCGTGGTCTTTTGCGGCAAGGGGAACCCTGCACCTTTGTCTACTGTTGCCCGACATGCCGCCCTCTTTGGCATCTTCCGCAGGATTGCATTCATCATCCAGACGACGAGTGCCTGGGGGTTCCTATTCTCGTGCTGCGAAATTGAGGATGTAGAAGCCAAAATGAAATCATTCGTCAAGCATGCAGATATAGATTTTGGGAGATTGGATACCAAAAAAGCTCTAATCATCATTGCGTCTCGGTTTTGTGTTGTGCTAGAGCGTCCAAATCTGCTCCGAAACTGTCGCTCTATGATCGAGCGCCCTGGCATGAAGAGCGCGTTAAATCTGTCGATTCTCTCGCGGCAGTGTAAACACAGCCATTCATATGCCGGCGGCACTTATGTGCACTCAGGCTCTGACCGCTCCGCACGCCATACCCACGCCGGCGGTACGTTATATGTGCCCGCAAAGCTTCGCGTGTCGTTGATTCTCACTGTTTCAATGGCACTGAGCGGCTTGTACATGTGGCTCTCTATCGAGTTAGCTGCAGATGACAGGTTTGGGAACTACGTCAGTTTGCTGCTTGTACTCGCTGGCGCTGTTCTTGGTATTGGCCCAGGTATCATGAGACGTGGTTGGACCTACTACGACTTTGTCCGCTGTCGGATGCCTGTTCGCAAGACGTCTGAGCTTGGATCGGACTGGTATCCTGCAGTTCTAACTGTTGCAAAGGTCTACGACATCCAGCTATCTGGTCCTTACAGCGGCGTCTTTAACGACTCGTATTGCTCGGTTAGAGGCACGCTAGAAGTCGACCTACCGGCTAGGCTGCGTGACATCCAGGGCAGTGATGTGGTCTACAACATGGACTACGATGGGGGGCTTGTGGTACAGCTCAATAAGAAGCGCACGAAAGTGTACTCAAACCGAATCAACCATCTCGCTCGACAGGACATTGAAATAGACCCGCTTGCCGACGTTCAAACCCTGAAGAACTTGGCTAACCAATACAAAGACATACTGCTTGCTTAGCGGAGACTTTGAACCTTGTATGTCTGGCACATTAGATTGAATAGGTGCCAGGGTGTTCGATCAGATCTTCCTCCATAGCCAGCTGTTGGCTGCTCCTTGGTTTGTGCTCCTATTAAAGTAGTAGATGTACTTGCATATCCGCGCGCTATCTTGTGCGCTGCAATGCAAACTCAACCCCCATTTCTGGAAATCTCTATCTCATCCTGCAGGCAGGCATACAGAATGAGGTCAGCTGGGAGCACGAAGAACCCCCCCTTCTCGCTTGCCTATGCAAGCGTTGGTGTAAGGAACGAAGGACATTGGATAGCATGGAGCTGGATGCTGGCCACATCGAAAGCCTAGTGAAGTTGAAGAGAACAGGCGAGTGTAAAAGCCACGAAAGAAGGCACAACTTACTGCCTTCTCAGCTATCTCTGACTAGTACTGTTGTGCGTCATCCTTCCATGAACGACACTGCAGCCACACATTCTTAGGAGCTCATGGGAGTTTTGTATGTTCCAGCTACACAGCATCATTGCACGGCGTGCAGTATGCCAAGACGCATACCTGCAAAGGTTTGCGTTTTCGTCATACGCAGCTGACTATTGACCCTGGGCGCGCTGGACCAGTGACTGCCCATCTGACCAGAACTGGGTGGCGGATTTGAGAACTATGTTGGACTGTTACCCACACTCTGTAACACAGTCCTTAGTATCTGCCTAGATGTCATGAGATGTGGATAGGCCTTCTACAACTTTGTCCGTTGTCCAATGCCTGCCCGGAAGACCGAAGCTTGGTTCAGATTCGTATCCGGCAGTTCCAAGTGCTTCACAAGTTCATGAAACCCGGCTGTCTGGTTCTTGCAGTGGCATATTTATAGATAAACATTGTTTGATCTAGCCATCCACTGGCTAGCCCTTGGTTAGTGCCCCTATAATAGCAACAAATACATTTTCTTCTGCGCTAGTTGGTTTGAGCTCCAAGTGTAGGCATCCGCACTTGGCTGTAAGGAGTGTAGATGAAGGCATTGCGTGGCATAGAGCCCTGTATCGTGAACAGGGGCGACGGCGACGGGAAGTAGGGCTCAGAATGACGAATGAGCGTAAGGCACACAGAAGGAAAACTGGAATCGCGCCCTTCTTAACTGTCCTTGAGCATCATCGCTTCCTGATGTTTGACTCCCCGTTTTTTCTTAGTCCAAGGGTTCTATCTACTTCCCCGCAGGCTGTCACATGGAGATCTACTGGACCCTGATTCCACCTTGTCTTATTAAGAGATTAGGCGGACATTTCCGCTGGCTTATATCCAGAGCGAACGTCCCTGTAGCTGACAAGGCACTGTGCAATTGAGCAAAAAGTGCTTTTCACTCTCGCCTTTGCTCCTGCACGCTCAAGCCGCCTAGATTCCCGGAGTTGTAGTGTGAGCCAGTAAGACAGGCAGGTGGCCATGTAAGGGCAATAAAACCAGAAATATACGTACATATTCGTGTCTTGAACATGTACCTACAGAGGATTCTGCGCTTACGACCCCTACAGCACACGCAAGCAGAACGCCTACTGTCGATAGAATTGAACCAGGTATCGCGAGGCGTATGCAAGACACATCTGATAGCGGATGCCTGTCCGCAAGACCTCTACGCCTAGCCTGAATGCATCCTCCAAGGCTTTGGCTACTGCTGCGACTAGTGGTATCGAGATACCTAGCCAAATATACTGTTTGCACTATTTGGTTGAGGTCTTCAGCCACCCTTCCCTCTACTTGCTTGGCTTGCCTGCAGCTCATGCCTCTTGTTCCTGTACTCGCGACATATGTCCTCTGCAGAAATGTTTTCGACAAAGGCGACAGCAGTAGCTCGTCATGCTTGTATCAACGCCCGTGACGAGCCGTGAGAAGTGGAATTCATCTCGTAATTACAGCCTTTTTTAGTGCAAAGTGCAATCACGCCCACGAGAATGCCAAGGAAATAGGTAGGCAAGTTTATTCCGCTGGCTGTTCGGTCAACGAAGTGTACCCTCTCGGCTAGACCAACGCACCCCAAGCCGCATAAAGGCTGAAGGGAGAGCGCAAGGATAACCCTAGGATGAAAGGTGAATGAATCGTTGTCCCTCGCATTCCTTGTACACCGCACTCATACAGAATTTCCGTTCGCGTTGTGGTGCATCGCACCTCCCGGCTTGGGCCACTCCATGACAAAGAGGTTTCATGGGGGTATTGTCGAGAAGGTGCTATAGGCCTTGAGAACCAAGTGCCAATCAAGGGCAAAGATGTAGGCCTTCTTTCGAGGAGTTTCGCCGAACATTAGACGCAGTAGCTTCTGGCTCGAGAATGGACGCAAGGGCCAAAGACCGCGATGCCATTAAACCGTATTCAAAGGGTTGGTCCACGTAGGCACGACAGAGCCTATTCGGTAGACTCACTTTTCATGCCCACGTTTGAGCCAGTAGAAGCCGACCCTCAAGTTATCGTGGAAATGGAAAAAAGCTTGGTGTGTGGAAGAACACAGAGGCTCAAGTATGACGAAGACATGGGATGGGGAGCCCAGGTGCGGAGAGTTTATAGATGGGATGACGTGGCTGACTCTGCGAGCGCCACGTGACTGCCGGTAAACAGCCACATTGTCTCAGAGTCAAGTATCTACCCAGAAATCCTTAGCTTATAAGAGCAAGAATTCCTATTGACACTGTGACTCTGGAGAAGCGGGCCAAAAAGCCTTGTAGCTACCTAAGCTTGTTGACCGCTATAGTTGTGCCGGCTTTATTTGAGTGAGTCCACATCAGCCCCGCCCCACAGCCAACCTGCCAATGTCCTGCCCATCTGACACCCCCGCAGGAACTCACACTTCCCTCCACGCCCTGTGTAAGACGAACTGGCTCACACGTTTGGCATGCTTTCAGCCGGCTCCAAAGAATCCAAATGAAATCACACCCAGCTTTGCCAGGCGAAAATTAAACACAATAGCAATAGTGAACAACTTTTCGCAACGCCCTATGTAAGTACTCCATGGCTGTACTACCATCAGCCCTTAGGCCCGCTAGGGCGGGCCGCTCTGCTGTTTGTTCTATTGTTTCTAATCTGATTGGCTCGGATGCACATGCATGCCTTCCAATTCTGAAGGCGGTCAAGAATTACAGTCCAAAAAACAGTTCCCCACAAGTGCCACTGCACAGTTTCCCACCCACGACTAGGCCTCCAATTCCAGCCACGCCTTGAATGTAGACAAATATAGAACGCCATAGAATACACAGAATACACGCGTCTCTCAAGTAGAATCAAGCAACAGCCTGCAGTACATGAGGACACAAGTAAGGCGACAAGGCCGCCAGACGTAGAGTCGTTCTTGCTGTTCGTGTAACCACATCGCTTTCTCTTCCCTGCCACTATTACCTCATTTGGCCTCCCACCGACCATCATCGGTTCACCACCAGCCAATGATGCCTATTTCTTTGATACAAGAGGTCGCAGCTAGATAAAAGGCGCTTTGCACGCCTACCCACATGTCAAGAGCGCCTTTTCACTCTCTTCCTGTGGTACATCTCCGCGAGTTTAAAATGCCCCGTCTCCTCTTCCATCCTCTCGCCCAACCTTCACCTATCCTGTGCCCGGCGAACTACACCACTTCCAATCACACCTGCTGGGCTTGACCTAGCGGCTAATGTGACCTTTCACGGCAAGGCAGGGCCTGTAGCTTCATCTGCTGTTGCACCACATGCCATCCCGTAATCCAAAACTGCTTGATATTTCCCACTTCACACTCGCCCGAGCAACAGACTTGGTTAGAGACGCTCAAGAACTTAGCCTACTAACTAGGCCGTACGACACTGGTGACGATGCTGTTAGCTATAGCATAAACCAGTACGCTAGGTCCGCTATGCACC
Organism: Ceratocystis ficicola; assembly: GCA_038407015.1. Taxonomy (NCBI): domain Eukaryota; kingdom Fungi; phylum Ascomycota; class Sordariomycetes; order Microascales; family Ceratocystidaceae; genus Ceratocystis; species Ceratocystis ficicola. The sequence continues at coordinate 34,359 of JAZBQP010000191.1, forward strand.
TGCATGAAAACCACCCAACAATATCATCGAAGCGAGCCAGTCATCTTTCTCGAGAGAAGGTCGAATAAACCCCGCTTAATGATCAATTAGACTTATAGAATCCAGCTAACAGATGTTCAAGAATAATGTCTTGGTTAAGTGCACACACTGAAATTAGGAGCATTGATCTAGAGCGTTGACAAGAGAACATGTTGGCAGTATAATAAATAGCTCCGAGACATCCCTTGCTTCATCTCTAAGCCCTTAGAAGTCAATGCTACAAACAACAGCACAAATTCGAGGACGGCATACCACAAGCCATTACGAACACATGCCACTCCTGGTCTTACAGTCTACAGTCACATTACACAGCACTGCACAATGCGCATTCAAGCGGCCACAAGAACGTTTTCTATAATCCAGAAAGCTCCCATCGAAGAATAGTACAAGGGCAGAAAGAGGAAAAGACAGCAAGGCAAATAAAAAGAGAAAAAGCTAACAAACAAAACATACAAAAAATAAAAGCAGAAGACGACGAAAGGAAGAAGACCGACAGATGCCAGGAGAGAGGACCCGTACAGACAGTAAAAAGAGAAGAAAGACACAGAAGCCAAAAGCATGAGAAAAGAAACTCAAAAACGGAAACCAAGACCAACAACCATGAGACAAGACGCCTTCCGCTCCATTTAGAAATGCTTCATGTTGGTACAGATTGCGGGCGTGAAAAAAGCAGAGAGGGGGGAGGAAACGAACAGTAAGGTGTTGAACATGTGCAAGGAAGCCAAGGCCCCAGACAGCAACCAGTATGAGGACTTGGGAGATGGAAGATGGAAGAGAACAAAGGCAGACGCCACACACAAGTCATAACAAAGATGATGAAAGAGAGCTAAATAAGATGCAGAGGAGAAGGGGAGGAGGCGGAGAAAAGAGAGAGGAAAAGAAATGCACATCAACCAGAGGGAAAAGATAAACGGGCACAAAAAGAATACAAAGTACAAAGAGACACGCAGATCACAGAACACACACAACACCCAGCGAAACCCCAGAAGACAAAGCATAAGGAAAAGGAAAAGAAAAAAAGAAAAGAAAAGTTGGAACAAAGGAAAACATGACATGGCCGGAGAGCAAGGGAGTTGGGAGAAGGGCATGGTGAAAGAGGAAAAAGGGAAAAGGACTAAAGATGGCCTATAGCGAGCCACAAAAAGTAGCTCAAACACACGTCTCTCTTGCCTTCCTTCCTCTCGCTGCCGCATATATCCTTCTCTTAGTCTCTTGCCTCTCGACTTCCCATCCTCCAATCAGCCCCCTCATTGTCTTCTTCACGATGAAGTCCTCCGCATCAGAGACTTCTAGCTCCGCGACGAAGAACCGCCTCCACTGCCATACTCGCTCTCTGCATGCAGCTGCTTCTTGTCCTTGCGAGCCTTAATAACAAACTCCGCCATGATCTGTATGTGATCGGCAGGGAAGTGGTACGTAGGGAAGGCTGGGATGCGTTGCAATGCCTGGCGGTCAGGAGGGCCGAGCAGCTCAACAACCTCGAGCGTATTAGTGCTATACCACAGGTAGTCGATGACGTCGGCGAAGCCGGGCGTGTAATTGGTAAAGGCCATTTCATCGGGCGTGCCCTTAAGGTGAGTGTAGGCGTCACGCAGCGAGAACGGGTGCTCAATGCCTACGCGGGTGAAGCTGCCGTATTGGTACTTGCGGATTTCCTCATGGTCAGGATCGACGCGGCCCATGCTCATGAGCTCGTACACGGAGCTGTCGGCTAGTGAATTGAAATCACCGCACACGATCAACGGAATGTCCGTATTGTTGCGGTAATCCTGGCTAGGCGCTGGCTCGACAGGTGGCTGTGGCGGCGGGTCTGATGGGTCGTCCGACTTGGGAATGACGATCTGTTTCTTATCCTTAAGCGCTGGCCATCTGGCATACTTTTCAGCTAGCTTGGTTACATGCTCCATCATGATACCCGTCTGAATGGTCTTGACATCAGCCAAAGCCGAGTCCCAAGTCAGATGCACATTGACAAGGATGAGACGCGCTCCAGTCACGCGGCTTTCGAGGAAGCAAATAACGGCAATGTTGTCACGTGGCATGACACGGTTGAAGACATCATGCTGATTCTTCATGTCTGGCCGGTTGATGGCAATGCTGGCAAACTCAATGAGCTGCTTGTCAAGTAATATGAACTTGCTGTTCTTCCAAAACACGGCGCAGCCATCGACGCCCAGGGCGTCCTTTTCCGGCATGGTCTTGGCACGAGACTTTGGCCATTGCACGCCCTTGTAATCATATTGAGCCAGCTGGGGGCTAAAGTCTTCCTTGAAGGCCTCAGTAGAAATTTCCTGCAAGCATAGAAAGTCGGCGTTCTGTTCCTGGATTTCCTCGAAAATAACCTGCTTGCGATAATCCCATGAGAGGGCATTGCTAGGGGTATATCCGTAGGTCTGGGGAGTGGCGTACTTGTCGCAGAGAACATTCCAAGTGAAAACCTTGATGCGCTCAAGAGAAGCAGAGACGTCTTCCTGGATCGTGATCATACTGCGGGGAGGTGGAGGCATGGGAACTAAAGGCAAGCAAGTTAGCAAAGGGGTCCTGATGTATGGAAAAGAAAGTGCAAGAGTAGCAGGAGCAGGAGCAGAAAAAGTGACAAGCTAAAATATGCAAAACTCAACTAGAAGCCGAGAAAAGAAAACAGAAAAAGACCACTTACTTGGCATGTTTTCTCGCAACGATGTCACCAAGGCATTAGTGCCCTTTTCCATAATCAGCTGCTTGTACTCGCCCAGCAGTGGGTTTCCCTCGATTCCCAGCTGTTCCAGCTGGTGCAAAGCGCCCAGCTCGTTTGGCAGATCGCGGATGTGATTATCAAAGAGCAGCAGCTTCTTCAAATATGTACACATGCCGAGCTCCACGGGAAGATTTGTCAGCTGGTTGTGCGAAGCATCCAGCCATCGTAGCTGACGCAGCCGGCCAATAGAAGCAGGTAGCACGCTAATCTTGTTAGAGGCTATAAAGAGCTCTTGTAGGAACTCGTAGTGAAAGAGTGCGGGAGCCAGATTGCGAAGTCCCTGGCCACTAAGGTCGAGATTGTTCCAGTCCTGGCGCTTGGTGGACTTTTCAACGGCTAACGGCCGTCTCATATCGTCGGTATCGTCGCCGGGTTTGCCGCCATTGGCGTTGGGTGGAGGGCCCGCAATGCCCTTGTTCTCGCTTGCGCGGAGTCTAGCATAATAGTGAGGCTGGTGCTGTTCGGTCATAGTCGCATTGGCTCGCTCGGACTCTTTATGAAGGCGCAGCTGCTCTGCCCAGTGTTCGGTGATGTGCTGAGGCTGCTGGGCAACATTCCGGACGCCATGGCCATTTTGCAGAGCGGGGTTGACAAAGTGTTGCGCGCCCTGTAGCACGCTAACATTTGCGGCGTAGGAGGCATGGTGGTTGTGGTTGAGCAGGGCCCCGTTGGCCAGGTTAGCGTTGCCGTTTACGTGGGAAGACGGGTCTGCTTGAGGGTGGTGAGGCGTGTGGCCATGGGGCTGTGGCTGCTGGTGATTTGTGAAGCCGAAAGGATATACGGCCTGCGCGCCTGGGCGGGCGGCAGAGCGGGCCTGGCCGTACATTTTATAGGAATGTTTTGAGATTTCTGCTTGCCACAGAAGAATTGCAGAGAGACTAAAGGGCTGGAAGAGTGGCAGAAAAAGAGATCAGATGTTGAGCGGTCTGATCGAGATAGCGGTGGTGGCAGTGTCGATAGTTATTATGATGATGATTATGATTCTGATGATGCTGATGGCTAGTACCACGAGAGATGCCAAGCGTCGTAAAGGCAGGGAAAGAGAACAAAAAAAAGACTAGCAGGGTCAGGTTCCAGCCGCGTGGTGTGTGTAAAGACTGCAAGGCGGCGGCGTATTGGAGGAGCAGAGCGAGATTTGGCTATTGGCTATAGATGCAGACGGGTAGTGATAACGGCAGGAAATTTGATTAGAGAGGGACAGAGCAGCCGTGAGCAGCAGCTGTATCAACGGGGATTGACAGAGCAGCAGCAAGAGCAGCAGCAGCGGCAGAAACCAGCAATGGCAGATGGGATGGAGGCGTCCCGGGCGGACAGTTTGACGATAGTCTTGCAGCTAGTTATCTGCGGGGGCGACTACACGTGGTAGTGAAGCCTGTCGTCGCTTTCAGGGTTCGGGTTTGGGCTGGGGTCGGGGTCGGGGTCGGTATCGGGATCGATGTCAGTATCGCTGTTTTTGGCCTGGTCGTTGTGATAGTTGTCGTTGTCGTTGTCGTTGTCGTCCCTTGGCGGCTGTGGCTGAGACCAAGGCTGAGGCTGAGGCTGTGGCTGTCGCCGTAGGAGACCTCTTCGACGTTCTTCGTCTGCGTTGCGATTATCGGCGAGCAAAATAGAAGAAAAAGAGGGAAAATGCAAGTGATAAAAAGGATTTGTTTCCATTGACCTTCAAAGGTTGTTTTTGGGGCGGTCAATAAAATGCAACCAAAAGGATGGGCAAAGCAGAAGAGAGAAAATGAAGAAAGGGAGAAAGTTGCCTGCCTGTAAGGTGGTGCATTGAGGAAATAGAGGGGGCGTCGTGTGGTGATGGAGGGGAAAATACAGTGGACAAGGCTGAGCCATTAGCAGTCGGGGGGGGGACAGGATGGCAACGGGTGGCTATAGTGGGTGGCTATAGCGGCCCAAAGCCCAACAAAGCAAAATGCTACAGGAGTAGTAGTGGACAACGAGCCCAAACAGGAGAAGCCCAGGAGGCAAGTCTAGGATATTTAGCAGGGATCCTGCTATTTTCCCGTGCGCTTACAGTGGGTTAGTCGCCCATAGCGGCCTCTTTTAGCGGTCCTCTCTTCTGTAGCCACTGGAGAGGCATTCAAAACAAGAGGCAAAAAGCGATTCAACACTCTAAATAAAGGCCTCAGGACAGGGCACAAGAATACTTGGACCAGCAACTCTCCTTGTTTCACCTTCAATCCTCTAAAAACGCATGGAAGAAGAGCAAGAATACAGACAATCAAGGCACCCTTGGCAGAACCCGAACAGGAGAAAGGGAAACAAGGAGGCTTTGTTTTCTTGTTACAGCTGGGTCTTGAGAAGGAGCAGCAAGGCTGGCAGCCCATCGAGGAGCAGCCTTGTCTACTTTCTCAAGTCTTCTTTTCCTCTTTCTTTATGGCATGTTGTCCTTTCTCTTCTTCCTTCAGCCAGACTCGCACGTAGGTACGTCCTTCTGACTCCCTCTCATCCTTCTTCTCCTTGCCTTTCTTCGAGCCCCATGAACCACTGGTCATTGAGCCCACTGCCCACTGCCCACTGCCCACTACCCACTGGCCAACTAACGGCCTGCAGCTGCTGTGTTAAGAGGATCGACCACTCCAAAAGCTAAACTAAAAGTGAATACCTTTCTTTATTATGCTTGACTCCTGCCTTGTCACGTCAGATCCAAGAAGATGATGTCTTTGGGTTAGAGTCATGGATAAGAAGTCCAAAGAGGGGCCCATGACAAGTCCCAAAGCAGTTATTTCAAGAGCCCTATACTATCATCCCAGATGTCCTTTCTTTGCGTAATGGCTACTCTTAGAACTAGTGGTATGGTGCATAAAGACAACCGACGAGCGAAAACCTAGCCAAATGACAGAGTCTAATGTCACTGTCACGTGATGGGTTAACCCTGTCTGCTATCACGTGCATATCAACTAAACATAAACCCTAGCCAAGACAACGTCAAACAGCTCCTCCTGGGGGAGCTGACGCACTCAGGCCTTCAATCGTTGCGATATAACTGACATGCTGTCATCTCATACTGAATCATCTCACTCATGGTGCGATAAAATTAGATCTAACACACTTAGCAACTCCGTGATACTTTGTACTTGCTATACCTTCTGCGCCGAAAAAGCTGCTACATAAGCACTATGACCGTCTTATAGTTTTTAGATTAGGTGGCGGAAACACAACTGGCTTAGACTTGGTTAGACGGTGGCCTAGGGGCTTGCATGCTGCATTGCAATTCTCGACGGAAAGTGCGGGACCAAAGCGCACGAATTCTGATGAGAGTAGGCAAACTGGTGCGCTACCGCCGCTCTTCACCATGCCAGCACGGCGAAGATGTCTTAGAAGACAAGGGGGAAAAGCCACACCAAAAAGGGGCGAGAAGTGGAGTTACACTGGAAACGAGAACGCAGAAATGGGGTGCTCCATACCTCCGGTTTACTGTTGCTAATGTCTTTTGCTGAGAGCCCCATGATGAAGCTGACGTCAACAGTAGCCAAGAGGCAAGACACCAATGGGCTTTTCTTTTTTCTTACATCTTGGCCATCTTGGCTTCAGAGTTACATGCTTAAGCTTTTCTTAGTCTCCATGCCTAGAAAACCGAGAATCCTATCAGAACGATAAAGGCCAGGGGAGGTCCATTCCTAAGCAGGGAGTTCCGTTATCACTTGTGTTCTCGGACTGTGTTATGCTTTGGCTTGGCTGGAAGCTTGGTAGCTAGCCCCTTACGCTCCCCACACATTGAGGACCTGGGGACGGGCATATTCGAGCAGCCAGTAAGCTTCGAGAGCTGGGAGCTGGAACTTGAGAAGGAGGAGGGGGAAGTAAGTCCTTGGGCTCGGACTGACAGCACTTCGAGGTCCTGGTTTCGAGAACCATTAAATAAATGACTGCGCGGTTGTGCAAATATTTCGGCTCAGACTCCCATCCCCTTCTCACACTTCCCATCTTGCATCTCACATGGACACTGGTCTCATTCTTTCGTCTGTCCGCCAATACTTCGTTGTCGTCTCTGTTTTGCTGCAAGACAGCAAAGATCCCTAGGGCTGAAGGCGCATGCTGTGCAATAGCCGGTTCCATTTACCGCCTATATTGCCTGTTTTTGATCACGTGCAGAATAGCGAGAAGAGAGGAACAACGTGCCCAACACTGAATCAGACGAACCAAACCGCCTGAAGGTGGCAGGTCTATACCATCATCATTTGTCTGCATCTCCTCCCCAAAAGAGAAAAAAGGGAAAGAACTACCATTACTAGCCTTCAAGTGGCTACCAACCAATCAGAGCTGAGAAACCAGCGGGCAGGTGCAGGTGCAGTGCAAGTCTACTGCAAACAAGAGAAGCTACGAAGGGAGGGACGAAGAGAAAAGTCGCAACTACTATTGCAACCACGACTGCGACTGCGACTGCGACTGCGACTGCGACTGCGACTGCGACTGCGGCTGCAACCGTGGCATCCAGCTTGAGTTGGGAGGCAATTGCATCAGGCCAACGCCACCTTGGGAATTGTAGTTTCTCTCGTCTGTCTCCTTCCTTCCTCTTTCTCCTTGTCCTCCGCCCCTCCTTATCGCTCTTTCCTTTCATTTGCTCCCCCTCCCGTCGTGGAACAGGCCCGGACAGCAAAGGCGCAGCACGAGGCAGTTGCTCCTCGAATCCCAATCTCAAATCTTATTTGCCAAAATCCCACCACGTAGCTTGCCCCTCCTTCTCGTTCTGGCCTGCTTGACCTCAACCCTCCAGCTTCTACTGGCTATTGCCCGTTTTTGCTACTTGTATTCGTTCCTAGCTTCGTTCTTACTCGGAAGTTGCCAATTGCATTGTCTTGCTCCACATCCCGGCCACAGGGCTCATAGGGAGAGGAAAACTCAGCATCTAGCTCTCCCGCTGCACATATTTCTTTCCCTTTGTATCCTCATCATCTTTTCTCCTCATCTTGCTCTTCTTCCTCTTCCTCGTCTTCTGTCTTCTAATTACTTCTGATTGCCCCTTCGTTGTTTTGTTGGCCCTCGCCCGCCGTCGCCCCCTGCGCGCTCTGGTCGCCCTGGTCGCTCAGCGTCTTCACCTTTTTTTTCTTTTCTAATTGCAGCTTCTTTTTCTATCTTCTTCTCAACTTTTTTTTTTTCCTCCCTCTCTTTGCAAACTACTCGCGAGGCTGTTTCGGTTGAGCCTCTGTTTTACCACCTCTGCTATCAAAGACGCCGGACGCACCCTTCCTGCTTGCTTGCTATCTGCCAGCAATTTCGTCTTTTTCTTTCTTGTGCCTTATCGCTTTAATTTTCCTCGCCTTTCTCTTACTACTTACTACCTTTTTCTCTCTTTACTAAGATATCCCTACCCTACCATTCAACAAAAAACATTCCCTTTTCTTGTCGGTCCCGCCGCCGCTTAATTCCTGACTAGTGCTGTCGCTAAAGAACTGTTGGTCATCCATTGTTAGCCGTCTGAGACCGGCCCGCAAGAACTACCGCTTTCGTTTTCCTGTCAGCTGTCACTGCCACACTGGCTCTCACTAAGTAGACTCGGATTGGATTGGCTTCGCTCCCCTCGACAACTTATTAATCACAACTCGCTTCTCCCATCCATCCATCTCCTATCGCAACCCCCGCCACTCCCACCATTACCATCGCCGTTTTCTTCGGACCCAAAACATGCCGTGATGCTCACCGACTTCGACGCCGCAAGCAAGCTCCCCAAGCTGGGCGCCACGTTCACGCGCGCCAACTCTGTCTCGGTATCGGCGTCTAGCTCGTCCCTGGTCAGCAAGACACGCACCATGAGCAGCAGCGGCCAACACTCGGCCTCTGCCTCTTCTGAAGCGCTTCTCTCCAAACCTTTCGTGCTAAAAAATAGTCGCACATACATCAACGATGTTACCCTTCCCTATCCCCTACCCGTCGACCTGACCGAACTCCACCGCCAGTCGTTACGAACCCTAATGCTTATTCAGCTGTTCCGAGTGCCTGTATGCTGTCCAAACTTGACCACAAAACCTCCTACCAGAGTACTAGAAGTAGGCTGCGGTTCAGGCTTTTGGAGCATGATGTGCCACCGTTACTTTCGCAATCGCGGCCATAACAGTGTCTCCTTTACCGGGATAGACATTTCTCCCCTATCTCTGAGCTCTACTAGTGGACTTCGGCGGCCTGATCAGGACATGAAATGGCGCTTCATACAACATGACATTCGCATCACACCCTTTCCCTTCGCCAGCGAAGAATTTGACCTGATAATGGTCAAGGATTTGAGCCTGGCCATAACAAACGATATGCAGCAAAAGCTCATGGATGAGTACATACGTCTACTTAGCCCTGGCGGCATCCTCGAGGTTTGGGAAAGTGACCACATTATTCGCATGCTGCGCCCACCTCCGCCCATCGCTTCGGGGTCCTCCCCACCTGCTACTGCCGCCCCTGGGGCTGGCTCGACTTCCAGCAGCACCGCCACAACTCTGGCGGAAGAAGAGGCAGATAGAGCCTCTGCAATCACCATGGGTGCTTATGTAATGTCGCCCAATACCGCACTGTCAGCGGCGCTTAACAAATTTCTGGCTGAATACAACACGTGGCTCACGCGCGCATTGGAACAACGCGACATTTGCCCTGTCCCGTGCACCCTTGTGGGGCCGATGCTACTACAAGAAAGCGACTCTTTGACAGATGTGCGGTCTTGTCGCCTTGTCGTTCCGTTTTCTGACGTGCGCTGGGAGAAGGAGGGTATTGGTGGTGTGCAAACTAGCGGCGGGGCAAATAACAGCCATAACCACAGCCACAGCCACAGTCACAGTAGCACATCCAAACATAGGTCCAAGAGCCGCCATCACAGCGGCAAGACGTTTTTGGGCTTATCGCCTGGCCAAATGGCGCTACGCCGCACGGCGCTAATGACGGTCATTCAGGAGATCCAGGCCCTGGAGTCGGTGTTACGCGAAGTGAATGGCAAGAGCCAAGATGAATGGGACACGTGGATGGGCAAGATGATGCATGATCTCCTGCAAGAAAACGGAACTTCTTGGGGCGAGTGTTTGGAAATTGGAGCATGGTGGGCGCGGAAGCGCTGATGGATAAAGAGAGAAAGATGGAAAAAAGTCACGGACAGAGCAGGTATAGGATGTACCATAGAAACTAAATCGCCCCTGGCCCCAACATGGCAATGACGAGACGCCGGCGTCTTGTCCATAGATAGGGCAAATAGGGGGTTATATGCAAGAGCACGATGCAGGACAAGAATACAGATAGTCCTAGCATGGGTGCGATTTATTTTTTCGTTTATTCGGGAGGCCACAGGTGTGTCTTGTGTAGTTGGTGTTTTCATCTGTGCATACCCGTCACTTCATTGTCATTATTTTGTGCGCCAATCTGCTTTTGCCAACTATCGCACTCACTATTACAACTTCTCCTCAGCTCCAAATCGTCCTCTAATATAACATGAGCCATACCATTTTTTGATCATGTCTGTGCCACCCGTGACATTTCCCTCTCCCTTTTTTTTGGTGTTTTCACGTAAATGGCTCATACGTGTGGCGTAGCGCCCGATACTTCTTGAGATAATACAGCGTTGTAATTTCTATTATTGCTGTCAGTCCAAGTTGATGGCTTTTTCGTATTCTCCTCCTCCCTTGATCTTCACCCTGCCTCCCGCGATCTACGTTGCCGACTCACCCTTCTTTACAAACTCAGCCCGTTCTAGGCATGCGTGAATCTCAGCCTCATTCTGCAAGTGCGCATTAGCTGTATATGCCTTGTGCAGCCGTTTGCGGAAGTAGGCAAAACCAAGCGGGTATTCTTTCCCGACGAAGAGCAATTCTGCGGGAATAAGTCAGTGAAAGAGCTTAGATGAGTGAGTTGAAAGACAGAAGGACTACTAGGGGCATTCCATGTGTGGCTAGGCCAGGAAGAGCCGGCTGTACATACCTTTGTAGCTTTGGATCACTTGCCAACGCAGCTCTGGATTGACGCCCTTCATGGCTGTTCTTGCGGCGGTGGACGACGGGATGCCGCAATAGGAGAAGACATGAGACAGAACTCCAAGCGACTCATCCGCCCCTCCCTTATGACGCAGCTCCGCCTTGCTGATTGGCTTAGAAGAACTGCAGTTGCGCCCTAACCCATTGCAAAAGTACTTGCCTGCAACCATAAGCTGAAAGCGTTCAATGAGTTCAGCACGTGACTGACTTTGTATCACGTGACTATACCTATATATTACCCCGCTCGAAGCTCTCGTCAATCACATTCAGAAAACCACAATCATCTCTTTCATTTATTTCAAGACTTTTCCATCTTCGTGTGAAGTCACAGAAAACAAATTGGGCATAGCAGCGTGAAAGTTACTATGAAAGATGGGTTTTTCAAGCCCACCCTACCCTATATTACCTGACCGCCTCGTCTACCACCAATCCATTATGTTTGCCATGCTAGCGACGTCGTCCTCCATAACACCAAGTGGGACTCGGCGTCGGACGCCTACCCTAAACCCAGGGGAAAACAACTTGTCCATTACCACGTTGGCTTCAACTGCTTGCTACCACTATTGACGTCTGTGGGTTATAGCAACGGCAATATATAGATGGTTTTTCCTCTTTTTCCTCTTTTTTTCCCCTCTTTTTTTTTTCTCTTTGGAAGCAATGAGACTCTTTAACATTGGAGGCATTCAAATTCCTCACGTTACACGTTACACCACGTGACCACACTCATTGATCCTCGCACCCTGCATCCCGCACCCAAAGCTTCCTTCCTTCAGGCTGGCCATTCCTTCCGTTTATCTCATCAGCCCATAATCTTTTCTCAGATGTCGGTGCGGAATCACACCTGGCAAATGGCCCGAACATACTGGGGATAGTCACCGCTTGCCTTTGTCCGCTATGGTATCCAAGATTACGCCTAAGCCATGTGGCTCCTGTCGATACCCAGTGGCCGGACCAACTATTGTTAGTAAGGCCCAAAGATTTCACTGGTAGGATACACACGTGCATGGCACTCATGGCTTGCCTTTTTTTCCGCGCTTGATAGCGACACGTGGCTGGCCGAACACGAAGAAAGTTCACGCCCATGGGAGCGGTACTGTGATTTTCGGACATAAAAAGCATCAGGTTGTGTCGCCACATGCTCTACGCACCTGAGAAGACTACATGCCCCTGTCGATATGTGGCCAAGCCATCTCAACCACTGCCGAGTCCCGAAATGTGCATATTGATGACATCAACTGGGGACACATCTCTTTTCAGGTGTAGTGACGTCCATTAGCAACAGCGAGAACAATGGGATGTATTGCTTTGTATTAGCACTCCAAGAAGTCTGGACATGATAATGCCCAGATATGAGGATGATTGGATGTATTACTGTCCGCTGGCACCCTGGGGATGATTGGGTGTATCGGAACCTGGATGCGGGGTCCCTTGCGTCCAAGGGGAAGATTAGGTGTATTATCGCCTATCCAGCAGGACCACTGGGCGTGTTTACGCCTAGACATGAGGATGATTGGATGTATTATTGTTCGCTGGCACCCTGGGGATGATTGGGTGTATCGGAACCTGGAGGATGATTGGATGTATTATAGTCCACTCGCGTCCAAGGGGAAGATTAGGTGTATTATCGCCTATCCAGCAGGACCA
>JAZBQP010000192.1:0-46365 GCA_038407015.1 Ceratocystis ficicola
AAACCCCCCCCCCCCCCCCCCCTTTCCTCGTCACCTGCATCGGGATCACAGACCAGTACATCTTTTCTTTCGTTTTTCGCTCGCTCGACTTGGCACTGTTGCTGATCCTTTTCTTCTTCTCTCCACATAGCTTCCCGCCCGTCCGCGCATGCCTGTTCGACATGGACGGGCTCCTTCTTGACACCGAGGACATCTATACCATTTGTGTCAATCTTGTACTTGAGAAGTACAACAAGCCCAGCCTGCCATGGTCGATCAAGGCACGCTTGCAGGGTCGCCCGGGCCCCGCAGCGACCGAGGTCTTCCACCAATGGGCCAAGCTCCCCATCTCAAACGAGCAATACATGGAGGAGTACTTGGCTCTACAGCGCCAGTACTTTCCCGGCACGAAGCCCCTGCCTGGAATTCAGAAGCTGCTCGGCGACCTTGGTAGGACGCGGTACTACGATTTGCCCGATGCAGCCGCCTCTTCCACCACCACCACCACCTCGGTACCCGGGCGGCCGTCGCGTGTTCACATTGCGCTGGCAACCAGCGCACACGAATCAAACTTTAAGTTAAAGACATCTCACTTGGAAGAGCTGTTCAGTGTCTTTGAGACACACCGCCGTGTGCTGGGTGATGATTCGCGCATTCCTGCAGGGCGTGGTAAGCCTCTGCCCGACATTTACCAGATCGCACTTAAGACGATCAACGACTCTCTGGCACCTGGCGAAACGCCCATCCGCCCCGAAGAGTGTCTCGTCTTCGAGGATAGTGTTCCCGGCGTCGAGGCTGGTCGGCGTGCTGGCATGCGCGTAATCTGGTGTCCTCACCCCATGCTCAAAAAGGAGTACACAGGCCGCGAGGCCGAGGTCATGGCTGGGCGCACAGGCGAGGCTGGAGAAATTGACATGCATCAGGTTGGAGAGTTGAACGATGGCTGGGCAGAGTACTATGAGACTCTAGAGAACTTTCCGTACGCCAAATACAACATCTCCATCCCGCCTTTGGAGGTCGAACAGGCTGCCGGTATGCGTGAGCGCATCAACGGCAATGTCCTGGCTGCCTCTACTTCGACTTAAGAGGCACCGCCGGGTCGACATTTCGTTTCCCTTTTTATGCTTGGGCATTCCTCGCCGCTCTGTTCCTTTCCTCCTTCATTGATATAGAGAAGGGGGGCAACCCCATACCACTCCAGTAGTTTCGCCGAGCCAGCTGGGGGGGGGGGGGATGAAACGACACGGACCATCCTGGGGTGTTGGGCCGGTGTTATTTTTTTTGCACGCTTTGCATGTTAAAGTTTCCTGATTTCTTCTGGCTGGTGCGGGGTGGTAATTCCAATGGAACGGATGTTTTCTTTCTTTGGTGTAACATAGAGAAAAGATGAAATAATAAAACCACCATAACATCCACATTATCTTTAATCACGTGAAGAATGCCGGAAATAGGGGAAAGGGACTAGGTTTGCGTCTTGGAATCCAAAATCAATACATAAATAATACTCTAATATCACCAATGCAAATGAAAAGAATCACACAAGAAGAACTCCGCCGCCTTGTAAATTAACGAAAGATGAGGAAAAATGAAAACCCATATGTGAAATAGGCTATGTTCTAGATGCGTCATGATGCCAAAGGAATTAACAGGCTAACAAGAATGCGCTGAAATGACAAAGAAGAAAGCAAACATTTCCCGCCATGATGGGAGGATAGGGTAGGATGTGGGGAATCCCCAGAGAGTGAAGCAAGCCGATGTAGCATAAGAAGAACGAGAATCAAATAGACATAGGAAAGTATGGCTTTCAGAAGTATTGGTTCCCGTCGTACGTGTGCCACGGCGGTTGATAGAAGTTCCGATACGGATGATCCGGTGAGTTGAAGTCGGCTGTCAAAAGAGGATTGACAGAACTTCCTGCCTGGTTGATCATATTAGGGTCTTCTGGGATGATTCCAAGAGCAACCATCTGCACATGTGCTTCAGCTTCAGCTTGGGCTTGAGCATGAGCCTGGGCTTGAGCATGCACAGCTTCTACTTCTGCTTGTGCCTCAGCCTGAGCCTGAGCCTGAGCCTGCGCTTGAGCTTGAGCTTGAGCCTGAGCCTGTGCCTGTGCCTGAGCCTGAGCCTGTGCCTGAGCCTGTGCCTGTGCCTGAGCCTGAGCCTGAGCCTGAGCCTGAGCCTGAGCCTGAGCTTGAGCTTGAGCTTGAGCTTGAGCTTGAGCTTGAGCCTGGGCATGGGCATGAGCCTGAGCCTTCATCTGGGCTTGGGCTGCTTGTATTTGTTTCTGCTGTTGCTCCTGTTGCTTCTGTAGATGTGTATTGGAGTGATGCTGTCTTGTGGGTAAGGTGACCACGTGGCCTGACCCTGGTGGATGTACAAAGGGATGGCCGGCACTTTGTGAGCGTTGGACCGGTGGTCGGGATGGAACGCCGTCATCTTTCTTGATCGTTGGGTTCTCCATAGGAGCTCGCTGCCAGCCCCATGCTATCTTGAGTTGGTTGTGGACATTTTCAAGCTTCCAGCCGCTTTGGGTCCCAATCTTGTTTAGGATTTTGAGGATCTCTTCCTGCTCTTGTCGTTCCGAGAATATAGGTGCCATAATAGCCAAGCTCTGAATGGCGACTTTCGTGATACCGCGGTCACTACTATGAGCTATTATGCCACATAGTTGATGTGCGTGGTGAAGCTGGACCTCACGCATATCCTTACTGTGCGAAGAGGACTCGAGCGGATGGGTTTGAGCTAAGAGGCATTGAGCAAGATGGTATAGAAGGCGGCCTACAACAGCTGCCCGTTTAACTAACCTATACACCTTTTGTTAATTGCTGATGGTATAAAAATACGCCATGATTAAGTCGTTACTTACCATACTTCGGGAAACGCTGATAGTGTGCTTGTTTGGGAGGTATAAAGATAGCCTAATGGTCGGAAGGTTTGTGGACTGGCAAGATTCCAATTGTCGCATATCTTTTTCAGTTCGTGCCACTTCTTCAAGTTTGTTCCAATATGAAGCTGTTCGTTTTGCAGATTGTCTTCCTGATTAATTAATCCCACTCGAAAGTTCGCAATCTTAGCCACAATATAGAGAATGCGGTGAACCCAGACCTCCTCGTTACCAATGTTCACAAGATCTTTGACATGTTGACGGGCTGCACTCTTTTCTTCTTCAGACTTGGGCCCGCCCATTGTTGTAGCAGCCGTTGGTTGTAATGAGGAAGTCTTGGGAACAGTAAACCCCATGTCAACACCCCATTGATCTGGGTCCCAAGACAACTTGTAGTTGGATAAAAGGGAGTCCAAGACTTCCATTTTCACGTTGAGCCAAAAGCATGCCGAACCGACACCCGTTGACTGAGCGTTCCATTTACACTCTCTGATAAGCGCCCGTGCACCAACCACATGAGTGGTAGTCTGAGTCGGCTCCCCAAACATGATTTCGTACACATTTAAGACAACAGCGGTAGTTGCGGATTCGGCGGGGTCACGCTCGGGATTTTGCAGGCTTCGGAGCAGTTGAGTAGTTGCCGTGTTGTAGTAGGACAACGCTTTAGTTTGACTGTAGGAGGGGTTAACAAGAGTGAGATGCATAGCGCCACACGCTAGGCATGCATTCAAAAGCATAGGCCATTTAAGAGCTAAGTACGGTATGATGTGGCTAAAATGCCTGCTCTCATCAAGTGAGTCCATCCAGACGGCAACCTCATGCACAAAGACCTGCATGAAGAGCAAGTCTTCAGGAGAGTTCAGATACTCTCTTTCTCCCGTTATGGCATTTTCTGTGACGACGGGTGGCGATGGGGCTCCTTCGGGAGATAGAGTGCCGCCACTTGCAACGACAATGCTAGGGGCTACAGTATTGTGGAGATGCAAAGAAGAAACGCTAGAGGCATCGCTAGCTCTGTAGACCGAATCTGCGGAAGATGCAAACTTTTTGAGTGGAATACTGTAGCTCGTGTGGCGTGGATGAACAATTTCGGACACAACTGTTGAGCTGTCGCTGCTTTTGCGAGCATGATATGGCGTACTATCGTCGGTGCTGAGCCACCGTGTCGCAAGGCTTAACGGCGATATTACTGAGGGATCATGCTGACTCGGTGACCCCTGGAGACTTCCTGAATGGCTCCCTTCGATCTTACATGATGCTATAGAAGAACTTATGGTTGTAATGGTACGGGAGTCATTGTCGGAGCTCGGCTTGGGCTCGCTAGGATATCGGCTGAGGCCCCCTTGATACTCGCCAGCGATTAATCGAGATTCGTCTTGGAACTGAACAGCCCAATCAGCAGTTGGAGGCAGCATCGGATGATCGCGAACTTGCACGTCAATGAAGTTCAAACGAACGCCCCTCTTGCATTCTCGATTACTTTTCCGGCAGTTCATACAATCTGGGGTAGCTTCATCGCATTTTAAATGTCGTTCTCTACAAGTTAGACATCCTGTTCGAACTCGTTTTGATTTGACAGGGAGTGTTGTCTCCGGGCCCGTAGAGCCTTCCTTATCTAGAGGGGGCACCGGCACAGAGCCAGCTGACGTATCTCTAATCGATGCTCCAGATTGTGTGCTGCTGCGCCGCCGTAACGGGATGATACCTGAAGTTGAGGCCGTTGAAGGTTTCCGTCGTTTCGGTGCCGGAATTTCGCGACCGTCGCTTTGTATAGAAGAGTCCACTGGAAATACAGCTTCGTCACATTGTTGGACTTGAGGCAGGTTTCGGGAGGCAGACTGTGTCATGTTTTGAGGAAGGATAACCGAGTATGAAAGAAGAAGGGGGGGGGTTATGTGTGTGCAATGGAGTGGAGAATGGGGCTAAAGACAAAGTAAAGGAGAAAAAGATTGAGGCCTAAAGGAAGAAAGCGAGAAAAGAGCAACGTATAGGAGAATAATGAAGGTATATGAGTCGTCAAATCATTCTCACAGATGTAGCTATGTGAGTATCTAGAGCGGTACAGTTAAGTTAGCCAGTGACAAGGTCAAAGACTTTTTTTTTTCCCGACGGTTCACGCACTTGTTGCTTGGAAAACAGGCGGATATACGTCATCAAGCTCACAACAATAGGTCAAATCGAGAATCAGACACTCAAGTGTTATGATGTACTGAGACATTCGATGAGCAGTTGTGTAATAATACAGAAGGACATCTTCGGGTACTGTAGTCATGCAACATACTGACGGACGTACAGACTCCAAATGGGGGAGGGGGGGGGGAGGGATGCCAGTGCCTAGAAGGTACCCTCGGGGTGCAGTCTTAAATGAACCATGAGAGTACGTATCGACACGTAGGCCTAAAGAAGAGAGGGGGCTTTCTCTAGGCTTTTGTGACCAGGTTGTGGAGAGAAAGGGGAGGAGGAATCAAGATGGAACTCCATGCTTGAGGACATGATGAGGATATCAGATGGCGAAGGAAAAGATTGACTTGTATAGTAGATGAAGATGGGAGAAAGAAGCCTGGAAAAACAAGTAGGACAAGGCCAAGTAAATAAACTTACCGATATTTGTGGTCAAGTGACTAGCTGTTTTCTTCGTCTCCTGAAACGTATAGAATAGGCTAGACTAAATAGGCGGATAGAAGAAGCCTTGTTATGAGAGTGATGCGGTAAGCGGCATATAGATGAACGGAATGATGTGAAGGGAATCCAAAGGATGCGCAGTCAAAGGACTGTTCGGTATGCTTGGAAGAAAGAGCTTGGTTGGGCTTGTGGGGACAGACTAGGACAGGCAACTGGATTGTGTGTGGCCAGCAAAAAAAAAAGACCAAGTCACAAGTTTGATGCAGGGCAAAAAAAAAGTCGTTGGGTACGTACGAGTGAGCGGATGGGGCTCTTTTTTTGTTGCGCTTTCGGTGTGTCTACTGGTCCTACTCGGCGGACTGGTTGTGTCTACAATGGTATTGTGTAGGAGAGAAAGAGGGGGTGGAAGAGGGTGATGCGTCGTCGTGGAACTCTGAGACAAAGGGTAGAGAAGGATGCAGAAAAGAATAGTGGGCAAGATGAAAGAGATGAGTGTGGCTAGTGAATATGAGTATGGATATGAATTTGGAATGGGCCGGCGGTTAGTCTGCGCTGAGCAATGGTGTTGACGATGGAGTTTGCTGGCCTGATATATGAGAGGCGAGCTTATTGGGGCCAGAAAAATTGCGAGCCTGCAAGGAGAGAGGAATGCAATTGGAACAACAGCCACTGCACAGTCGACGAGCGGCCAGATGGTGGTTGTGCCTAGCTGTCTGCTCTTGGAATTCGTGACGCCTGAGTGAGAAAGAGTATCTATGGGTAGGACGCAGGCAGATGTGAAGTGCCCCCAAGACGCAATAAGACAGGAAAAGGAATCAAGAAAGCAAGGCCAGGGCAGGAGTCTGGATTGTGATTGACTGTCCGTTGATTGAGAGTGTTGGGTCGTAGACTTTGCGTGACGTGTGTCAAGGTATAAGAGAAGGAGGGAGAGTGAGAAGACCTGCAGCGGGCGAGCTCAACAACAGGAGCTGGAGATGGCAGTTGGAGTGACAGTAACGGCAAAGGTAACGGTAACAGTAACAGTAACAGTAACAATGGCAGCAGGAGCAACACAGTGACAGCGAATGATGTATGTGTGTGCTTATGTTGATGGGGGCGAGCAAGCAAGATGAAAATAAGGCACTGTTGACACCCGACAAACCCAAAGCACGCACGGGATGTAGACTGCAGCTGCCGTATACAAAGATATCGGTTCACTCTCGTGCACATACAAGTGTGTACACACGCCCTAGCTGTTTACGCTACGCAAGCCGGCACAGAAAAAGCACAGCGCAGGGCAAAGGAAGGAGCAGTCGTCCGATGTGCGGTATCTAATGCAGGCGAGACGGGACCCGGACGGTCGGTCAAGAAGAGATGGTGATGCTGTAGTCGAAGAGGGAAAAAGAGGAAATGTAGAGAAGGGGGTGACAAGCGCGTGCTTGGGAGAAATGGGCAGCACAGCGGCAAGCAAGTTGATAGAGTTGGGCCAAATGACGGGCACAGCACAGGATGACTAAGTTGCCAGAAGCGGTTGCAGGAGGAAAGGATAAATATGTGTGGTGCCAGCTGAGGCGATCTAAGTGCGGCAATAGGTTGGGGGGGGTGGTGTTTAGCCTCCTCAGGCAGACAGGCATGCAACGGAGCCAGCAAGAGGCAACAGGAGGCAACAAGAGGCAACAAAGACTGAAATCGGAGCTTTGTGTATGAAAAGATAAAGAGCAGAAGAGTTTTAGGCGCACAGAGAAAGGGTGTGATTTTGTCCCGTGATGTTAGGGCACGGAGGGCAGGGCAGAGTATCAAATAAGGAAGGTTGGGGAGCAGAGCGAAGCAGTTGCTGTTTCAAGAGAGGAAGCAGGAGAGACGGCGAAGGGACAAGAAGCCAAAAGCATTGGGCAAAAAGAAGGAAACAACAGACGTGAGGGTGCAAATAAGGAAGGGACAACGGCAAAAGGCAAACGACAAGAGTAGATGTCGGGTTAAACAAGGCAGTGGCAGAAGGCAGAGTGGGGGGAGCGTGGGAGTGGCTTCCGTTTTGATCGTGATGCAAGCTAATACCTAGACAAAGCACCATTTAAATATGCATGTACCTCTGTGTGTGTATATGAAAATATGTGTCTACACGTACATAGAAACGAAGCCTCGTCTGATAGGGCTAAAGTAGCAGTGAAACAAAAACCGACACTTTGTTTTTAGGACTCAATCAAAACGGATCAAGGCCAAGGATGTTCTGGAGGAGTGACGGGGAAGAAGGGGGAGAGAAGAAACGAGAACTTTAGAATATCACTGCAGGAAATAGAGTTGAGATTGGGGGTGGAGCAAATAAAAATGAATAAAAACAACAGCTATGGAATCAATAGCGACCCGGCTATAGGAAAAATACTATATACATGAAGGGAGGGTTTTCTTTTTAACAATAAAAATTAAAAAAAAATTAAAAAAAGAATTAAAAAAAATAAAAAATAAAAAAATAAAAAAGGAGAAGGATGCTACGACAAATTAACAACAACAAGTCGGTGACTGGAGCCCAGCGGACAAGCAAGCAAGAGGTGATACACGCAGACGGGCAAGTGAAATCAATAGAGGCAGAAATCAAGAAACCCAAGACCAAGGACGTCGTCAAGGCGAGTCAAGTCGAGTCAAGGCAAGTCAAGTCTCGCATAGCGGGACATGATGAGACAACAACAGCACCATCTCAGACGCCTAGCACTCGGCACTTGAGTTGTCAAGAAACGAAAACCCAATCCAACGCAGGTGCGAAGAAAGAAGACCTGGGACAGCAGGGACAGCAGGGACAGCTGGGACAAACATGAGCAGACGTACGGCAGTAGGTGCTCAGCAAAGCCATCCAGAGGGACATAGCCCTTTACAAACCCTGGTGTTCCCGGCCTTCTAGACCCCTACCGTAGAGCTTGCCCCCTCCCCTCTCTCTCTCTCTCTCATCCCTTGCTTCGGCTTCTTTTTTTATTCTAGACTCTGAACCTGCAACATGAGCTTGTCCCTAGTTTTACTTGCGAGCCGAGCCCTAGCCTTGTGAATCCCAACACGGCCGCCGTTACGACGTGATCTTGCGGTTGGCGTGCGTCCCGGGTTCGAAGGCGAGGCGAGGCCTGCGCCACTGGCATTCGATGAAGCAAGAAGAGAACAAGAAGGGCTAGAGGGCGAGAGGGCTAGACAGACGGAGGGAGAAGAGCGAGAGAAGCCATGGGTGTGGCATGTCGCTTAATACGTGGTAGGGGAGACAAGAGGAATCAAAGAGAAGAAAAGAGAAGACGAGAAGAAAGAGGGAGAGAGCCATGCTTAGAGCACGAACTCCCAAGCGTCTTGCTCGAGGTTGTGAGACGCAAACAGGGCAAGCAGGAAAAAGAGGGAATAAAAGGAATAAAAGGAATAAAATAGCCAAAGGACCCACCCACAGAAATGGTCCTACGTCCTCGGGTCGGCGTAGGGTTGTCTCGCTAGGGTTATGCTAGCTTTGTTTTTCCCAAAGCTTAGGCTCAATGTGAGCAGCGAGAACAGCACAAGGTGCCAGGGCACAGGCACCAGGATGGAGGCACAGACGCAGACACGGACAGACTTCGAAGAAAGGAAAAGCAAGGGCCAAGTATCAAAAAGCAGGCAGGACCAGGTCAAGGTCAGCAAAGCCAGGACGCAAAACCAGGGTGGAAGGCAGGCCAACAACAGCATGGCAAATGGGGGAGGGGCGAGAGACGGGGGTGCAGAGGCAGAGGCAGATCTACACGCATACCAAGCATAGCAATGATGCCTGCCCTCCACGGACATCAAAAGTCAGCCAATCGAAGCCCGTCTAAAATGAGGGTTACAGCACCAGAAGCCCAGTGCTCAGGGTTCCAAGTCACCGGTAAAGAGACCAAGAGCCCCCTAAGGCTGGCATGGCGAGAGGAGAGAAGACAAAGAAGGCGGCAGTCAGGCCAAGCCAAGCAAAAGCAGGGCCAAGCAAGAAAGCCCAGCAGACACAGACACGGAGAGGCAAGGGAGCCTCAGGCTCGAAAACAGGGAGCTATTTCGTCCGAGTGGATTGGTGTCTGGTGTGTTGACTGCTGGTATATTGGTTAGGGTTGCATTATAGAGCAAGTTGTTGAGGAACAAGGAGAGAACATTGCTGTTCCTTATCTATTTGCTCTGTATTTTGACGGTGTGGGTGCGTGAGAGTAGAGAATAAGTGAGATGGTGTCGTGGATTGCATTGTGCTGGTATGGGCCTGCCTCTCTTCTCTTCTTTCCTCATTCTTGCACATTCTTTGGTCCGGGCGCTCTCCTTCTTTCCCCTCTTCTCTCGCTCTCTCTTTCATTCATCACTTCCCCGTTATTCCGCCTCCCCGCCGTCCATGTCTCTTATCTCCTGCCTGCTCTGTCGTCCTCCGCCTCGACACCCAGTCTTGCTGCCCTCATAGCTGGCCGAATAGTTTGCCGGTTGGTTGCAGGTCCTGATCTTGCTCTTGCTCGTGGCTACCCGTCCCTCTGGGGACTTGGTCTTAGCCCCGGCGCCACGCTGCTCACAAAATCGCCTGCTCTAGGCTATCTGCAAAGACCATGCTGTCCTCCGCAGCGACTTGTTGGGATTTGGGATGTTGCGAGTTGAGATGGATGGCTGGAGCGCTTAGTGCGGGTAAGGGCAGGACATGGTGATACCTTGGGGAGGTTGAAGGGGGGGGGGGGGGTACTTTTACCTATCCCCAAGAGTGCACATATTGTGTAAGTACCAATATTGACATCCTGTCTGTGTTATGTATTCGTTTTTTTCGCACCAATGTCCAGAATCCCAGCTCCTCTCCTCAACTTCCAACTTCCATTCGCATCACACGCAAGCCCTGTTTTCCATTTGCTGTTGGCCCTTGTCTTGGGCCCTTCCGATCTTGACTCCTTTTAGCTAGTCTGTGCAACAGCACTAGCGAGAGGAGGCATACATGCACAACAACGTCTATTGTTCTTGGCACCACCTTGCTTTGTTTCCAGGCGCTCCCAGGCACTCCCAGGCGCTGTCGTTTACTTTTCTAGGGGAACGAGGTTGAGTCTTGTAGCTCGTTCACACTAGTGCAACTAGCCTAGCTCCTAGGGCTCCTTTTGCCTGCTTGCTGACGCTGACACGACTGATTATTCTCTCGTCTCATCCCTTCTTTTTTTGTCCGGTTCTCTTTCCTCCCACAAGCATGTTTTGGCTGGTCCCTTCTTTTGGAGACTAGGAACCTCAAGACTCCCAGCAACCCAACTAGACCTGGAACCCCCCGCCCCCCCCTCCTCAAACAAAGGCCTGAACTAAGAGCCCGAGGCCGTCTCCATCGCTAAGACAACTGCGATTTAGAGCTAGTTATAAATCTCTTGAGCCCGTTTCTGGACAACATGGCAAGCCCGGATCTCCAAGATCTGACCCGAGCTCGTCTAGGATTCACTTCTTCTGCCATCACGTGATCGCCCAAATGGACTCCTCTTGACGATCTAGGCTCTATAACCCTAGTAACGTCAAAGGGCACACCCCCTGAACTTCCAGATATTCCTAGGCAGGACTCCCATGTTCATCCATGTCTACCCATGTTTTCTTTGAGTTTTTCTTTGACAGACAAAACATAATGGCGGGGTAGAGAACCTTCAAAGCTAGGGCCTTTGTTAGGCGAGAGAAAGAGTTGCGGATTGGTCGGTTCAAGTTGCACCATTTGCAATGAGACGAAACGTGCAGCTAAGGTTAAGACTGCTAAGAACTAGGAAGACTAGGGGGCGTTCCCTGTAATTCCCTGGTATTTCTCTCACCTTTGGGCTGTGTGTTGTCTCTTTGATCTTGTTTCTCCTTTGCCTATAGCCTCTAACTTCGGGCCTATTTGATTTCTTAGGGGGGGGGGGGGGGGGTTGGACAGGGTCTGCTGACGCCATCAAATACTTATGAGATTTTTAAGTGCTCTAGTGTCGTTCTTGTGCTGTCACTGCTAAAGTCAAAGCCGCTTTAGTTCAGCTTAGTTGTTGTGCTGTACTATCCTAGTTTACTTTGCTGGCCATCAACTGCTCCTCACCGTGTAGAAGCAAGCATCCAACCTAGGCCTCTATACCAAGACATCTCGTCGAGGAGATTGCAGCTCTGTGTTGTACAATAGGCTTTACCTCGTGCACGTTAGGATCATGTTCATCTCTATGTAACACACCTATGTACGGCCTGTCCTTTAACGCTATTTCCTGCTCTCATTTCTCTTGCTTACACCGCCGACCTATAACAACAGTACACTATTGTCACCGCCGCCGTCACTGCTACCCCTTTTCACCTACTGACTCAATGTTCCTCGTTATCGCTATGCTCTATGCAGCCATCCAACGTCCCGCATTTTCTTCAGCCAGTTCGTGTCATTAGCCGGCTCCCCCGACATCCTCGCCATAATCGACTCTTTTTTATCTCCGTCCCCAACTTCCTCGTCACCATGGCTGTGGCGACAGTCGTGATCAGCCCCGAAGATACCTGTAGTGCGGTGACGTAGAAACGGCAGACGGAGCCGCGAGCCCCCCGTGCCAGCCCAGAAAGTCGTAGGCGTGCCTGCCTTTTCCCGACAGGACCCGGGTGATTGTAGGCGTGGCTGCTGGCAGGGCAGTGGCTGCGGCGGCTCATGTCCTTGATCTTGGTCTTCTTCTTGTCCTTGTCCCTCGGTACAGCCTTGTTTGGCCATTGTTGTTGTTGTTGAAAGCTCTGTCGTTTGTACTTGTGACTGGGCTTGTATTTGCGCCTCTGCATTTGTTTCTGCGCCCGCTTCTGCACTAACCTTTGAGTCTACACTTGCATCTGTCTCTACTTTCACTTCTTCAACCGCATCTTCATTCGCCTCTGGACCCGAGTTGCTGCTTCCAACCGGCGGTGTCATTGACAGCGTCTCAATTTCTCCGGGAATCAACATAATAGGCGGCAGACCCCATGTAAGGTGGTCACACACCGGCGTCGCCTGTCTTGGGGGCTCGTCTTTGTCGCGTGCTTTTTCCTGCGTAACAATATCTCTAGAGACTATGGCAGGAACTGGTGCAGGAACAAGCGGTGTGGAAAATCCCATCGTCTCTAACTGATGAGTAGGCATGGACGTTGTTGGCTTGAAGACAGGCATAGACCCAGATAGACATGGCGAAATGTCGCCATTAGTGGTGTTGGAACTTGCGCGCTGAGAGGCCTCTGCACTCGAGGCCATACCGCCCTTTTCTTCGATATCTTCCAACAGACTCGGCTGCGTAGGCCGGCCTTGTACTTTATTCACCTCTGCTTTCTTCACTTCCTCCTGCACCTTGTCGGTCACCTCCTCATTTGCAACTTCTCTAGGCACACCCAGGATGGGCACTGACTGCATGCGCGTCACAGCAGGCGTGGCCGCTGCTGTCTTCTTGCGGCCAAGTCGCTGCTTCAGTTTGGACCCCCATCCCTGCGCTATCTCCTTCCATGACTTTTGCGGCGGTGACACGTCAAATGCTGAGCTGATACCTGTGTGGAGCGGTGTCATTATAGGTGACTGGTTAAAGAGCGAGCGGTCGGGCACTTGGATTGTAAGCTGCGTTAGAGGCATTGATGTTGAGCGCATCTCAGGCTTGGATTTGGCTTGCCGCATGATCAAGCTGTGGCGTTGGCCAGAGATATGGACAGATCGATCACGCTTTCGAGAGGACACTGTCTGCGAAGGAGTGCTGTTGACAACGAAAGTTGGCTCGGAAGGCTGGAAGGTACTTTTGGGAACTGACGGTAAGCCCTTCATTTCATCCTCTAGTTGGTGTGGACTATCTTCAGGCAATGCGGTGTTGATAGCCCGGCGCAGAATGCCACTATCAGTGCTTAAATGACTGCATCCAAAATGGCTGCGTTGCGCCTTAGAAATCTCCATCCAGTCCGAGCCTGTGGCTTTGTCGAACTCTCTGCCCCATGTATCCTTGAGAGAAGCTAGACGCTCACGTGCCTCTTCATCGCCGAACTCATGAGAACGCCATGTGCTATGTTCGCTCTGATATTCCTGCTCCTCCCGATCAAGAGCCTCCTCTAGGGCACGCTCAAGGTCCATAGTCATGTTTCGCGGCAGACTCACAATGGGCGGCGATTGCGCCTGAGGCTTAGGCAGCATCTTGTCCTCTTCTTCCTCACCTACCATCTCCATGTGCTGACCAAACGTCGAGCCGGTCGGGATCGCACGGAGCGAAGAGGCGCCAAAGGGCAGCGTATCCGAGTCGACACGCAGTTGCCCATTTCCAAATGACGGCCGGAATGTGGTGTCAAAGGGACCATTGCTCAAGGGGGACTGGAATGGCCGCTGTTGCGTCTTGACCCGTTTATCAGGTGTTTGCTGTGTCTGGTCCTGGAAATAATGGCGTTTTGCCGGGGTCGGAGATGAGCTCGTGTAGCCCTGAATCAGCCTTTTGTGCGTCGGCCCATTGTTGGCTTCTCCTAGTTCTCGGGCTGCATCCAGGGCAAACATATATGCAGGACTAGGAACTAGGTTGCCAGTGTTGCTACGCACTGAACTTTCATTGCGAATTGATCCGTTCTTCACGACGCTGGTCTCTGGCGCAACAGGGTTGAAGCGCCCATGCTGTTGTGTCTCTAGAAGGCCTAGAAAATGGCTGCCTTGCTGGCTCGAAGGGCGGCTTTGCTTGAGGTTTTGAGCCGTTGAGGACTGGTCAGTGGTCGATGGCTCAACAAGATTAGGGAGAAACCTGTCTATATCAGCACAGACTGGTCTTTCGCCGCTTTCAGCACCACACGCCTCTAGTGTATCGTAATCAACAATCAAAATACCATCACGGCTAGGCAGGCTAACGGGCTTTGAGCCTCGGTTAAGTTCTCTGCTGCGACTACTGTCTTCGCTCTTACGGACGAAAAAGGCCACAGGGGAAGACGCACACTCGAGCCGCTGGTATTCATCGCTAGGGCTGGTATTCTTGTAGATGGGGGAAGCCTGGTTGCTCTTGGGGAGTATTGGGCTATGGCCATTGTGTGCCCATGACAAGTCATCCACAGTGGCTTCAAAACTTCGAGTAACCGCGCGGAACTCTGTGTTGGCTGCCGAATCTTTGCAGTCAGATCCTAAAGAAAGCGACCCAATCTCAACGAGGGGTTCCCAGTTCAGGTCACGAGTTGACGCTGAAGATATTACTGAGGGCTTCCACCCATGGTGATAATCCGGGATGGAGTTGCGGGACTGCCACATGTCGGCTGAGTTGGAGGAGTCGTTGTCGTAGTCTATAATGACTGGTTGGGTATGGCTGCGATCATGAGTGGAAGTTGCTGTATGCTGGCTTATCACTCCACCATGCAGAAAAGGAATTTTATCGGCATTTGTATCGTCGCTCATCGTGAGGTCCATTGATGGCCGAGCACAAGATTTTCTGGGTGGTGCAAAGAACAGAAGAGCACTATGGCGAGGTAAAGAAAAAGCAGACTCAGCAGGACTAGGCGAAAAGTTTTCGCTTCACTTAAACAACGTCACCATTCTGAACATCGTTGCCGGGGGCGACGCCAACATAAAACCGAGCACCCCGGCTTGGAAATGGTTTACAGAAATGGCCCGGAAACCACCAACCTTCTGGCAGCTATGAGTCAGAGTTAAGGAAAGATAGCCGAAACAAGCGAGTTAAAGACCTGAGGTGGTTACGGTCCCATGGTCTATTGCTTGAGGCAAGCATCACCACATTTTAGGGTTGCCATCATTAACCCACATAGTTCACATTTCATACGAAGTCACAAGGGCATTGCTAGGAAACGGCTAATTTAGGCTAGGTAACAGATATTATCATTAATCATTGCCTAGATGGCATCTGGCCACGATATCTGCGAGCATCAATGGCTGTTAATCGATATCAAGCGCTCAAGAGAGCGAGCCAAGTCAAGTTATCATGAGAAAATAAGAGACAAAGAATTATAGAAGGAATAGAAAGAGGATGGGTAAAGGGAGTTGGTAAGTGGCTTTTGTCATCTGAAAAGAAACTCGTTCATGACAGGTGACGCCGAGAACTCGGGGTTTAGCAAGATGCAGCTTTAGACACATTTGTAAGCATTGAAGCATGTACAACCGTAGTAAGGCCCGTGTTACAGATGAAGACTCACTTTAGGAAATGCTGTAGGCCAGCTCGTCGCTTTTCCAAGAAAGTGGTGTTGAAACGTGCAATGACAGTTTTCGGAGGCAAAGCTGGCACTGACGCGACACAACGTGGGAACGTTTGGATCAAACGCTGTCGAAATGTATCAAACTCAGAGTACCGCTTGCGGATTTGCATGGGGGCGCCCTGGAGAGAAAGGTCAGAACAGAAAACAGGCGCAGCGTTCAAGGGTTTGGTTGACCTGTCTGTCTTTGTTGGGGAACATAGAGACTAGAGCCTGGCCTGAATAAGGGCATGAGCAAAGACAAAACGGTCTTGTTCCAGCAGCGCCCGTCGCTCAACGACGTACCTTTAATGTCTCTACTTGGATCGTCCATACCACGAATGCTCCAATATTGCCTACACTGCCCTCGACTACTGTCCAGCTCACGATT
This sequence comes from Ceratocystis ficicola, assembly GCA_038407015.1. Taxonomy (NCBI): domain Eukaryota; kingdom Fungi; phylum Ascomycota; class Sordariomycetes; order Microascales; family Ceratocystidaceae; genus Ceratocystis; species Ceratocystis ficicola. The sequence continues at coordinate 15,954 of JAZBQP010000192.1, forward strand.
CGAACACTCTTTGCCCAGCACGCTGCGCTCCGGCCGTCCAAATCATCGCGCTCGTTGTCACGCATGAGAATTGCTGGCGCTGCATCGTGGTCGTAGGCGCCGTCGCCATCATCGTCACTAGCATAGCTCGAGACATTGGCGTTTGTGCGGTCGTAGCTTTGCCGCCTATCCGCCCTATCTTCGCTGGCCGTGCCTGGAAACAGGCCGCTGCTGATTTGGCTGAGGATATTGTTGTTTCTTCGTTGTGGGCTGAGCGGTGTTGTTCTGGATGGTCTTATGGTGCGAGACCCGGGGGTCCGTTTCGGGCTTGCGGTAGGAATGCTCCAGAAAGGCGGAGGTATGCAGGCAGCAGTGGTTGGTGTGGTTAGCAGTGTGGCCTCGGTAGCCGTACTCTCGGCGGCACTGAAGATGCTGGCAGTAGCTATGGGCGAGTCATTGGCTTGATTGGGCTGGATGCTGCCGGTAGACGACGGCCGCTGTTGCGACGAGGATAGAGGACTGGGCGGAAGGATGGAACGGCCATCTTGCGAGGGCACGGCGTTGGGCTGTGAGGTGGGGGAGCTGTCTGAAGAGATGTGCGACAGTGCCGGTTGCGGCGGAGGTATGATGGTGAGAGAAGCTGTGGTTGGCATGGCGAAGTGCAAAGGGGCGATAGGTCAAGCGGGAGAGGGGGACTAGATGCCAATGGTTTAAAGATTACTCAAGATAGGACAAGAGCTCGAGCGTTTCTCGTCGTCGGGTAGGAGAGAGGGGCAGGTCAAGTAGTGGTAGGAAATTTGCCACTGGAGACTGGTCGACACACGGCGTAAATATCGTGAGAGTGCTGCTTAGGAATATGTGTAAATGCGTAGAATAAAGAGAATATTGGGGGAGGGAGGAGTGTATGAAAGTATAGAAAGTCAGCAATTAAGGTAACCAGAGTTGGCGGACGGCACAGAAGAGCCAGCCGCATTAAGACAACCCAGCCAGTATTGGGGCTTCAATTTGATCGTATCCCTTTCGTGGATGAAGAGGCCGCCTGCGTGTCCCTTTGAAGAGCAACAAGGGCTCTCTATACAGGGGACAGAAATTCTACTCAGGCGTCTGAGACCCACCCCGTTTAGGCTACAGTGCTACCAATCTTATTTTATAGGGCATTGCCCGCTGTATCTCGCTGCAGCCATAGTGGTATGTCGAGATTGTCTTGTCCTGTGCTGGTGAGTGGCTGTGTTTCGTTTCACATCATCGCAGCGTTGATCGTGTGAAGCTCCAAGAAAAACATTTCCTTTTAACTGTACTAAGATAAAAGAAAAAAGGAAAAACAAACTAAAGAAAAAAGCCCAGTCCCCCCAAGAAAAAAAAGAAAATAAACGTTGTACATCAGGCCTGTTTCATACACCTGGACAGCCCCGAGGTCTGTCACCGGATGCTGAAGCCATCCATGCCCGAAACTGACAAGTAGTTCTGGGTGGGCGCGCTTAAGCGGCCAAATTGTTTAGGTCATAGCATACACTATCCTTTGTCTCTCTTCACACATTCTGGGCCATGTTTCAGCCCCAGAGCCACATGAATAGTGCATCTTCGGACGGTACATTGGACAGTAACTCGCAGGCCAAGCTCGCTAGTTCCTTTCGTCTAGACACTACACGGCAGACTGCCTTCCCATCGCTAATCGAGGAAGAGGCAATTTACGCCTTCCACACGCGCTTGATAGTCTCCGTAACACCGACATCGTTGGTCTCAAACTCGTACAGACCAGCTCCGACTAGCAGGGTAGCGGCAACAAGACCCCAGTCGGCAGCCTTGCGAGACTTGGGGAACTGGCGAGAGGGAATGTAGTCTGTGATGATGTTGTTGAAGCCCATGTGCGAGTGGACGAGCATGGTGCCGCAGAGGATTGCATCGGTAGTAGGGTTGAGCGAGCCGCCCACGAAGGGGGCGAAGGTCAGAGGAATCAGACCAACGGCAAGCACGCGGTCGAAGGTCCAGTGGTAAGAGCCGTGTGCGGGGTGGGCATCAGGAACAGGAACGGCATCGTTGACTGTAAAAGGCAGCCATTATAGTTAGCTTAACGTGGGTTTTGGCTGGGAGGGAAATCTAAAAATGTATGCGATGGATAGAGGGTAGTGGAGTCTGAACGCGAACAAAGCACATGCTCGTGCCATATTCATCAAGTGCACAGCACACCACTGCAGATGAATGCCAGCAGCATGGCTCGTTGGACTGCGGAGAAAACTTGGCTGGATGTCGGGAAATATCGTGATCAGTGGGGAAGGGCAAGGCGAAGCATACCAGTACCGACAACAACCTCTATAGTGACATAAGACATGTTAGCAACTAGTGTCCATCGGCTGCTTGTGGAAGCCCGGCCGGGGGTCCGGGCTGTGACATTGCACGGGAAAGCTTACGGGGACCGGGAGGAAGCAAGCTGCGGCGGCTGGTAGTGGTGAAGGCGGCAACACGAGGCACGGTGGCCATACGAGCCGCAGCAGCGGCAGGGCGGAGAGACTGGCGCGCAATAGAAGCCATTGTGGAAAGAATTAGAAGAGTCGTGTATAGAAGGGTGCAGACAAAGGGAAATAAAAATATGGTGCAGATGGCAAAGGGAGTGAAGTAAGTCCCGAGTGAAAAATAAGAGGGAAAGCTGGATTTCGGGATGGCTCGTGAAATCCTTGCTGGTAAAAAGGTGACAAGACGAATTCTTCGTTTGAGTTAGCAAAACACAAGAAATCAAGATGTCTATGTGAGTGCCGGAGGGTAAGAGATCAAAGGATAGGGAACTCGATGTTCTTCACAATAAATATAAACTCGTGAGATTTCTTTACGTTCCGTGAGAACTTCGCTGTTGTTCGCTTCAACTCAACTCAGCGTTAGCCTCACTGAGCTTCTGCGGATTTTGCGCATTGCCGAGGATCTGGAATTACGTGCTCTCTGATTGGCCACAACGGCTATCTAGCCCAAAGAAGCTCATGAAGGGCCGGCTCTCCCAAGAAAAAGTTGCTTCTGTCACGTGAGCTGAAACCCTAAATTTTACATGCAACTTAGACGACCCGAAGATTTTTTCAATGGGAATCGAAGCGATGCTAATTGCAGTGTGACTAGAAAACGAGTGTTCATACTTGATGACCCGTTAGTCCTCTGCTAAAACAAAGGCTGTTCGTGGTAGCTTGCAAACGCCAATTCCGAGGCGGCGAATTTTGCACGGCAGTTTTTACGCGCTCTTTGCATATCCACCAGCACTTGTTTATTGGTATACTGCTACTATGTTCCGCTCATTACGGCCCGCTACGGCTTCCATTTGTCGCATTGGCTACGCATCCCAGCCAATTGCCTTGGCTAGAGTAAGCGGATCTCGTATTGTCCAGTCTCGGACGGCGCCGGGCATCGGCAATCAGCCAGGCGTGCGCTACATCTCCAAGTCATATCTGGCCAAGCAGGAGCAGGCTGCGCAAGAGTTCTCGGAAGTCGCTGAAAAGATCCGCAAGGGCGAAGCTAAGAACGTGTGGGATGTTTTCAAGGAGAGAGGGCTTATCAAGGATGTGGCAGGGTAAGTTGAATTTCTCGAGTCTGAGGCCAAGTTGTACGGGTCGGGTTATTGACAGATAACACAACAGGCGTGAATCAACCGTCAAGGAATTGCTACGTGTCAAGCGGGTCGGTGCGTACGCCGGCTTTGACCCGACAGCGCCATCTTTGCATATCGGCCACCTAATGTCGATGATGCCGTTGTTCTGGTTCTACTTCCATGGCTATCCCACTGTCTCTTTGATTGGAGGTGCTACCGCCCGCATCGGCGACCCCATAGGCCGCTTGAAATCACGCCCACTTATCTCCAATTCTGATGTAGCACGTAACATTACCAAAGTCCATTATCAGATTGAGCGCATCTGGGGCAACGTAGAGGAACTTGGCCGGAAATACAACTATCCGGGCCACTGGGCTGGCCGCCATTTTCTATGGAACAACAACATGTGGCTGAACAAGCTGCCATTCTACGACCTCCTGAAAAGAGCTGGTCGCCATATCCGCATCGGCCCAATGTTGGCAAAAGAGAGGTACGTAAAATGGCTATTTATTTCTGTTTTGCTCCTCTGAGAGTGTAACAGAGTCCTTGAGATGGAAGGCAGTCGCTGACTATTGGATGTATAGCGTCAGGAAAAAGATGGAAAGCGGAGATGGCATGTCCTTCTCCGAGTTCTCATATCCACTTATGCAGGGCTGGGACTTCTGGCACATGTACTCCAAGATTGGCGTGCAGTTGCAAGTTGGTGGGTCTGACCAATACGGCAACATCACCATGGGCTGCGAGGTCCTCAAGACTATCCGTGAAACGGAAGAGGCCGACTATGCCAAGCTCCCTGGGGGCTGGTCTAACGATCCCTACGGCTTCACTGTCCCTCTCCTGACCGACGCTGCTGGCAACAAGTTTGGCAAGAGCGAGGGGAATGCTGTGTGGTTGGATCCCCTTGAAACCAGCGCCTTCGATCTCTATGGCTACTTTGTGCAGCGCTCCGACGAGGAGGTGCAGAGGCTGCTTACGGCCCTAACCTTCATGCCTCTTCATATGATTGAGTCCTTGGTCAAGAGACACAAAGAAAACCCCAGTGAGCGCGTGGCGCAACACACCTTGGCTTTCGAGGTGACTTCGATGGTTCATGGTGCTGGGATCGCCGTTCGCGAGCAGCGCCAGCACCGTGCCATGTTTGGCAAGGGTCCCATTGTGATGCCTGAAGGCCTTATTCCCAAGAGCCTAGAGCGCCGGATAGCTGATGGCACCCCGATTGAGCTCAGTGAAACAGACGCCAACTTTTCTCATCAGGCTGCCATCGAGCTGCCCCGCGACTTGTTGATGGGCAAGTCCATCGCCAAGATTGTCTATGCCTGCGGTCTTTGTGAGAGCGCATCAGCGGCCCAGCGTTTAATCCAGGCTGGCGGTCTATATGTGGCTGCCGCCCCGGGCCAAATGACCACCATGGCGCCTGGCAGTCTTGACTGGACACCCGTCTCCAATTGGTTCCCTGAAGACACGGCCAAGTTCATGATTGATAAGAAGCTGCTGATTCTACGACGTGGCAGACGCAACATTCGCATCATTGAGATGGTGGAGGACGAGAAGTGGAAGCAAAGTGGCCAGACATATCCTGGAGAACCCTACAAGGGCAAGCTACGCACAGTGCTGACGACGATGCGCGATGAGGCCTTGAAGCAGGGCAAGGAAAAGAGCAACACCGAGCTGCGCAAGCAGTTGCTTGCTGAGATGGCAAAGGAAGGCAACCTGAGCCTACACGAGAAGGTGACGGTGCCGAACAACAGCAATATTGAGTTTCCGCCTGACAACGGTGAGGATCGCTGGGTGACACAGATAAAGGAGCAGACGGCTGCCCAGGAAGAGCGTATGAAAGGGAAAAAGACTGAGGGACAGCGAGGAGAAGATAATTAACAGGAAATACGGCAGATGGTAGACAAGACTACTCAAGCCTAGCCCTGTCTTTTCTCTTTGCTTTCCTTTTTTTGTGTATTTTACTGTACTATTATGGCATTTTGTTTCTGTTTCTGGCTTATTTATACTGACACTTGAAAATATCGGCCAAGTGTGTGCTGTTTCCCCCACATGTGCCGTCCGTCCTAGGGCTAGCGCATTCTTGATTTTCAATAGTACAGGATACTGAGATCATTTGTAGGCGGCTTACGATTTAGTGTCCTCAATTTCGCCATGATTTCCTTGCTCGACATGTTTTGCTCCGTGATGATCTGGTCAAAGTGGTGGCAGCCATCCATGTACTTCTGTAGTGGCTCGGGGTTCTGGCTCTTCTGGACCTGGCCTGTGGCCAGCTGAGCAAGATATTGCTTTGAAACCACATGCCTATGTACTCGATATAACACACCTTTGATGGTTCCAAACTGAACGAGTCGCCGCACATCCAGGCCGTTGAGCACATCATAGCCAGCATGGGCCTGTACAAAGAGCCATTCGGTGACTGAGCGACCATATGTGAACGATGTCATCAGCTTGATCATTTGGAACTTGGATAGTCGTGTGTCGCTGTTACCGTTACACACGTACGAAATACATTCATCAATGATGCCGTCGACGTTTGCCACAAAGTCACGCATGCCATCAGGCTGCGGGGCGTAGCACGACGAGAAGAAAAACATATCTAGCAGTAGTATAGTATCGTAATACAACAGATGGCGCAGCGCAGCCTTGGCCAAGTCTAGTGCAACATCAGCCTCAAAGGCTATACGCCGTACGTCTGAAACACCATCAATATGGGCAATGACTTTTTGCATTGTTAGATCCCACGTTGGGTCGACGATTTCAGAAAGCTTCATCTTGGCTACCGGAACATGCCAGGCCTCAACGGCAGGTGGGTTTCGGTGAGAAGGGAATAGCTTCATGTTGACCGTGTTGGCCTCGTCTAGAAGAAACACGAAGAAGAAAAAGAGTTAGCAAGGATGTCGACATCCATGGAATATGGCATAGCGCCAACAAGTTAGAAAGCGACTAATACGAACCAACCGGGATCATGCACTCTCCATAGTTATTTAGATCCGACTTGACAATCTCTAGCAATGCTTCGATTGGCCTGCGTGAGCCTGCAATGCTCTCCTCAGCCCCTGCATCATTAAGATTCTGCATCAGGGCCACCAACCCATCGGCATCCTCCTGTGCTGAGAGGTACTCATTCTGTTTCTCCATCTCGGCAAAAGTCACTGCCAGCCGTCTGACGACCCGCTCATAAGGGTCCAGACCTACACCAGCATCAACCACAAGACCGAAGTTGAAGATGAATTCGTTGCGAACATACTTCTTGTGTGGAATGAGCACCGGAAAGCCGAGCACAACGTACTTGCCCTCCGGATCGCGTACGGTCATATACCGGTTGCAAAAGGCCTTCCGTGGGATTATGTACTCTTGCAGCACGTCGAAGTCTACCAGGCTGGTCTTGCTTGAGCCAACACACTCAGGTGGGCTCTGGGCCATGATGGTCGGGCCTTAGGGGTGGGCCAGTTAGCACGATGCGTTTCTATCAGCCCTTGGTATTTGATATTTAAATATAGGGCAACTCACCCTTCTCTCGCAAGAAGCGCGCGTAGAAAATTCCTTGGATCATGGTGACTTGATAGAAGAAATGTGTGCTTAGTTAAGGTTTGTAAGTTGCTGGTCACACATTTGGAAAGTTGAGACTTGATGATAAATGTGGGGCTGTATTGATGTTGGGGTTATTTGTCGGCTTTTAACCCTATCTTTGCTAGAATACCCGTTGATTTCTTTATTCTTACTTTGTTCTCTTTTTTTTCTATTATGAGCCAGGTTTTATTAACACATTACGTGAGTGCATCAGTGAAAGGGATCAGAGGCGGTTGTCATATCATAAGGCTATTATGAAACATGAAACAAATGAATGAACACGACGATGAGGGTTGCATGACGGCAGAAGGATAAGAACAAGACTAACAACAAAAAAGTGGAAGAAAGAGTGAAGGGATGAGGAACGAAATGAGAGACACCGGGACAAAGAAGCAAGAGGATAAGGCGGAGGAAACGAGGGGAGAAAGGTCACAGACAAAAAGAAGGAAAAAAAGACGTATGAGGTTTGGATGGGTGGTGTTTATGCTCTGCCAACATTATTCTTCCTCAGAGTAGATGCTCGATGGCTCCCTGCACACTTCCACCGCTTCTACGGAGAGCTGCTATGTTTCGTTCAAAGTCAAAGAAGCCCATATCATTTAGCTGCCGTAGCTGGTCAGCATACCGCTCTTCGGGAGGGCGGTTATCCACGGGGGTAGGGGCACCAGTGCCGACGCCGCCGTTCATGCCTTGGAGCAGGGACATGATTTCTTGAAGGGTGTTGGGATCGGAGAAGGGAGGCATGCTGGGTTGGTTTAAAGGGTTTGGCGGCAAATTCCCGGGTGCAGCAGACCTGTTATTGGAAGTGTTGGCACCAGAGGTAGCCCCGGCGCTGGTGCCAGGAGGGTTAAATAGGGCAAGGAAGGGGTTCTCTGCTGGGTTAGCGCCGCCGAAGGCGCCTGGCGGAGGAATACCAAAGGGGCTGTTCATCATCCAGGGCATGGCGGGGTTAGGCGTAGAGCCAGGTGTGGCACCAGCACCAGCACCGGAGCCATCGGTGGAAGTCGGGGGGTTGGAGCTGTTGGTGGTGGTAGTGCCGGGGGTAGAGTCTGTCACGCCAGGAGCAGGAAAGGAGCCAAAGCCTGAGCCACCAACCCCGCCCATGTTACGCGACATGCGGGCACTCATGCGCATCATGTCAGGGTTGGTGAGCATTTGGCGCATGAAGGGGGATTGGAAAATTTCTCGGACGTTGGGAATGCTGGCAAGTTGGGGATTCATGCGGATCATCTGGTCGATGAACTGGGGGTTATCTAAGGCGGCGTTGAGAGTTTGTTGGACGCTGGGGTCATCGAGCATGCGGGCAAATTCGTCCTCGTTGGGAGGAGCACCCATCTGCGAAGCAAATTAACAAGAGCGTTAGTACTAGTCGCCGAGGACCGAGCAGGGAAAGAGAGGGACATACACCGCCGTCTGCACCAAAGAGATCGCGGCTAGGAAGCTGCACATGGCCTGCATAGCGCGCGCCAGTCAGGCCTGCCAACGGGTCATTGTTTACACCAGTAGCAATGTTCGTGGGGACAGCTGCGGCGGCAGGAAGCGTAGATGATGCCGAGGAGGGAGTGGCGTTGCTGGCAGCGCTCTTGACAAGGTGGATGGTGTTGTTGGGCTTGATCTTGTAGGTGGCAAGAGTATCGTCGTTTTTCATGACACGGCCCGCGTAGATTAGGCGCTGGCGCTCGATTGGGATGTTTTCATATGTCTCGCCCGATAGCTTGACCTTGAGTTCTTTGACTGTGACGCTTTGGTTGATGGTGATGGTGTGGAGGCGGTCACCCGAGGCCTTGACCTTAAAGGTAATGCTGTCGTCAGTGGTGGCGGGCGTTGAATCAGCCATGATGGAAGAAAGGGGGAGGGGATGGGGGGGGAAGAGTGCAGATATAGGGTGGACAGAATAGAATGTTAGAAGTTGGGAAAAATGAAAAGGGGTGCGAAGCGAGTTGCGCTGCCACAGTATCAAGAGAAAAAGAAGGAAAACAATAGTGCTGGGTTGGGAGTCAGGACGGGCGAGATGAGGGGCGTGCGTTCTGATGTTCGATTTAATTCGGGTTTAGCTTTTTTGGCTGAGACAGGTTCAGGCCCCAGGCTCAAACGCAGTTAGACACAGGGCTCAACAAGAACAAAGGATACATAGAAGGGGAGCGGGGGCGGGGCTTTGTTTCTTGGCTGGTTGGCTAGGCTTATGTGTGTGCCAGAACTTCGATGAAGCCGGGATAAGCAAGGGCTGGTAGGTTGACGAAAAATGCAGTGTGACAACGGGAGCGACACGTGAGGGAAAGGGAAGCCCGGTCGATGGCAAAAGAGAGAGTAAGCAAATTTGAGAGACAAGGCTAAGACAATGAGATGGGGAAGGAGAGCAAATGGACAAGGCTGAGAAAGAGCAAATAGGGAGGGTGTGCCTAACCACACCACTTGTCGTGGTGCTTGCTACTGTGCTGAAAACCCTGCAAAAATGGCAGAAAATCGTGGGACTGAAAGCCCTTTGGAGTTGGACACAGCACTGTCGTGTGCTGCAGCCTCTCCAGTGCTTTTTTTCTTCTTTTTTCCTCCCCCCCCCCCCCCCCCCCCCCAGCATGGCGTTCATGGGCCGGCATTTTTCGGTCTATTAATTAAGTAATTAACTACCTCTTCGAGAACATCTGTTGATTGTCCGATCATCGCGCCTTGCCCAAATCTACATGGGGCTTTCAGCTTCCCATCACCTAGAATCCCAGCATAGGGTCGGACGACAGACTCATGTGATTACTTAGCACCCAAACTCTGCTGTTGTTCCTAGGGATTTATCAGCTGGCCGTCTCATCATCAGCCGTTGGCCATAGCTGTGTCGCATCGGGCTTGATAGCCGGGTTACATGCTGGCGTCGATAATGAGGTTGAAGTCTACAGCACCACACTGTTCTATCGACATAGAAGGCAGGCAGGCTCAGATTTAAATAAACTTTGAGTCAAGCTAGGGGAGTAGAAACGCTAGGGCGGGCTTGCTCTCTTGTCTTTGGCTTGGTTGCCCTTGCAGCCCTTGCAGCCCTTGCAGTCTTTCAACCCTCCACCACTGCTATTCCTCCCTGTCTTTTTAGTTGCTTTGACGTGGTTGTATTTGCCAACTTTGCTTTACTTCTCAATCCCTCTTTCTTGCAGCCCCTCCGTCCACCCTTATCTCTTGGCCCCCTTCGCCATGTTCTCGCGATGCCAGAATTCTTCCTGTTCACCCAAGGCACAGACTCCGCCGCCCGCTACCAACCCGACTCCACGCCGCTCCTTGGTCGATTCCGCGCCGTGCCCCCACCCCAGGTAGAACCACCTTTTCGGCGAGCCCAGCTTGGGCTCTTGGCCTCTGGCCGCCACCCAGGGAGCAGACGCTCGAACCACTGCAGCAGCCCGAATACCAACCAAAACAGCGCCAATAGCAACCACTACCATACCCACACCCATAGTCACAGTCACTACTCGATTGGTAGGAGCGCTAGCCATGCACGCAGCATGCACGACAATCTTGAACGAGGTGGAAGCGTCCATGCCGGTTATGGCGCCATAATGATTCCCGATCTCGAGGCCAGCGATAATAGCACTAGCGACTCAAGCGATGATTCAGATGCAGACGAAGAAGACGATATCGGGTTGTCCACTATGCGCTCCAGTCCAGCGCAGCGCATCGTTGCTTGGGCATCATCGCGCCTGTCCAGAGCTGTTCGGCGCACGCGACGCAAAGTCGTCAATTTGTATGTTCAGCCACGCCAGGGCACTGTCAAAAGAGCTGTCAACAGGTGGTATAGCCGATATTTTGTACTGGTGCTGCTGCCCGCTTTGCTTGCCATTGTATGGTGTGCTATCCCCATTCCACAGTACGATCTCCCAGAAGCGGATGATAGCAAGCATATAGACAATGCTGAAACGGCTGACCCCGAAAATCTTCGCCTTCGTCCGATTCATGGGGCGGCGCGAGTACAGGCAAATTTCTGGTTCTTTTTGTGCGTCTTCTACGGCTTGTACAATCTAGTTGCGCTTATGTGGATAACCAAGGCCTTTAACATTTACAACCTTAACTGGTGGCCCCAGAGACTCGGCTTCCCCCTGACGCTATCTCTTATTGCTGTCATTGGGACTGCAGCGCCCATTCCAATTTACTACCGGCCTGAGACTGAGTTCTTGACGCGACACAACACATGGTGGATTAGTTGGACCTTTGTGATCATGGCTATGCCGGTAATGATAGCCTTTATGATCCTAACCGTTAATGAGCGCCATCTCGGCCTGCGCAAGTCTCTTTCCGAGACGCAACGCATATTTACGTCTTCTTGGTGGACAGGCGATCAGGACACTGGCGGCTCGTTCCGGGCGCTGGCCTCTAGCGGCAGCAGTGGGCGAGGGCATATTTTACACACGGACTTTTTTGATGACCCGAGCCTCAAGGCTGCCGGAAACACCAGAAAGTACGGCCGCAGACGAGGACTGGGCTCTGGAGACTCGGTAGCAATTCGGCGCAGTTGGCTGCCAGCAAGCTTTGTCCGATTCATCTGGTTCTGCATGGCGCTTACTATTGGCCTTTCAGCATATCTTATTGGAGAGGCCTATGCTGAAATTTACCTACGCACGCTGCCCCACGGTTCATGGGAGACAGTCATTTATGTTTACAGTTGGGTGATTACGGTCCACCTTCTTGATATGTTGACGGGGTGGATTCTCGGCGTGCGTGAGGGCGAGCGCGTTGGGAGTTATCCGCTAAGTTGGATCTTCAAGCTGTAAGTGGTGGTCTCAGCCTCGAGATCCAGCCATGAAACTCGTGAGGGTGGAGCGGGCACATGTGGAGTGCATTGCATGCTAATTGCTTCTTTGTTAGATACTACATGATCACGTACCAGACATATGTGCGCGCTCTATATGCACGCTTGCGTTCTCCGACGCAGTTTCTTTGGTTGCAGCTACTATCTAGCAGTTCTGTCATAATACTAGTCCCGGTAACAATGGCCCAGCCATTTCACCAACTGCTGGTAGCACTCGGGCTCAGCACGCAAAGTTATGCCGGTTACCAGAAGCTGTGTTTGCGCAATGTTTTCATCCGGTTCATTGCTGAGAACGCATCGATGGTTACATTTATCGGCAGTGTTGCCGTGCTGCACTTTGGCAGCAACAAGGACCTGTACCCGTACTTTGCATTTGACCAAGTTGACGAGCCGTACACATTCCAGCTGACGTACATCTCGTCATTGGTCACATGGGCATGTGAGCTGGCGGCGGCAGGCATTGTGAGACTGCTAATCCGGTATTTCTATGGCATCGATGTTGACCTGGAGGGCAAGATGGACCTCATGGTATGGCCAGAGCTAATACCTACGAGCGCGGCAGTGACGTTGCACGTGTTGCAGAACATGATGTTTTCGATCATTCGGCTGCAGTTTAAGCGCAGGTGAGGCATCAAGCATCGATTGCGAGTGAGTGTGAGTGTGACCGTGTGTATGTGTGTGTGAGCGAACTCGCCGAGGGCATTGTCGGCCGTGTTCTTCGCTTTTCAATTTTGTGTGTCTCTTGTTGTTATATACCCTTTGTTTATTCTCTTCTCTGTTGCGCTCCGTCTTGCTTCGATACCCTAACTCTTGCATCATATGCCTCATTAATTCACATCCCAAGCACACTAGCTGTATTTCGTCCCGCACAGGTGCATGTCTGAAAACGAATCATTAGCTAGATGCACAGGCCAGGCCAAGGCAGAGATATCAAGGCAGAGATATTTGAGGCTGCTCTTCACATAGAATACGAGCCTCTTAGGAAGGGCAAGGCGAAGAAGGAAGGGCAGGAAAAAAAGGAGGCAATGAACCTATCGGCTACTCAGTAGCTCTCCTTTTTTTTTCTCTTCCCCTTTTCCTTCTCTTTGCCTTTCTCGAAGGGGGCTTTACCGTTCCTTCAGAGGATGGGCCACGGCTTATTAGTCGGCCTCATTATCACAACAAGTTAATGCACGACTGGGATATAAATTTTCGCTGGCCTTATCTAGGACATCTCCAGAGTTGGAGGGAAACGTTTCCTGTTTGCATTCTCGGCTTTTCGTTTCTAGCCTTCCTCTAACTGCACTGCACTTGCTGTGCTGGCGTGAGTCGTTAGTGTCCGAGTTGAGTAAAGCGACGCTCAGGCTTTGGGCGGATATGTTGAGGATGGATGCTGAAGTGGATAAAAGGGCTTGCAGCGGGATTGCCTTGGCAAGATCATGTACAGTGTCGAGTCCACGAGTGCCCAAGTCGGATCAATACCAACAGCATGTTGCTTGTACGTACATGCAACGAAAGCCCAGAGGTGCGCCAAAAAGCAGGGTCACCGCTACTCCGCCGGGGTTATATTGGAGATAGAGAAAACAAAATGCAGGGGAAGAAGAGGAGGAAGAGAGAGGGTCCTCCTTGTCACCGATCCGCCGAGGAGGCCAATTGCCAAAGCTAGGAGCTCTTCACATAACGATAGACACACCGCCTGAAGCTGATGAAGTCGGACGAAGAGGAAAATCCCTTCTCTAGTGCGCCGACTAGCATGAAGTTTTTTCTTTTCGTCTTTTTCCTCTTCCTTTTGACATATTCAACTAGCCAGTGTCTCCACTTTTATCCCTACACTTGTGCCACTAGCCGACCATCATTTTAGTGTCATCAGGGCACACTTTTAAACACCACTGGGAAGGCGACCCCACCCGAATGGGGCAGGTGGGAAGGGAACGGAACCCCTCACTTAGTTAGAGTAGCACAGAACACTACAAGGGAGAAAAACAGGCTCTTTTTTTTTTTTTTTTTTCTTTTTTCATCAAATACTTTATTTTATCGCTGATTTCTGTCGCCAACTTCGTCTCGTCCTCTGCTCCTCCTCCTCTTTGTTTTCTCCTTCTATTTCCATCTTGAGAACCCTGAATCCCGTTCAACGCCGCGTGCAACGACGCCTCTGCTATCTGACCATTTTTGTTGATACACATATATCTTATATATTGCGTGTCTGGTTGCCCCCCTCCCCCTCTCCCCCCCGTCGCCGCCTCGACTATTTCTCTCTGCTCCTATTTTTTCTACTTCCTTTTTATTTTCTCTTCCTTTTATTTTCCTCTCTTCCCCTCTTTCTTCCCCTTCTTCTTTCTTTCCTTCTCTCTTCCCTTTTCTTCCTCTTCTCTTCCTTCATCATGTCTTCTACCACTGACTCCGTTGCCCAAGATGCCTCGCGAGGACAGCCCATCGCCACCGCCCGTGCCGCCGAACTCTCCGGTTTTAAGCTAAAGCTTAAGGAAAACCTGCGACAGTTTGCCGACTTCCCCATCCCCGGCATTGACTTCATCGACATCATGCCCCTGTTCCTCAACCCGGACGCCCATACCACTTTGAACTCCGCTCTCGACCTGCAGATCCAGGAATCCTTCAAGGGAAAGGTCGACGTTATCGTTGGCCTTGATGCTCGTGGCTTCCTGTTCGGCCCTCCCCTAGCTCTGCGTCACGACATCCCCTTTGCTCCCGTCCGCAAGAAGGGCAAGCTTCCTGGCCCTTGTGTCACTGCTGCCTACGAGAAGGAGTATGGCACTGATTTCTTCCAGATGCAGCAGGATGCTGTGAAGAAGGGCCAGCGTGTGCTGATTGTCGACGACATCATAGCCACTGGTAAGTTTCGTGGGCTTTAAAGTTTCCTTGATATGCCTCCCCCCTCTTAACTTGACGCAATGGCTGATCAATTCCTCCCTCTTCCTCACAGGTGGCTCCGCCGAGGCCGCTGCCAGCCTCGTTCGCCAGCTCGGCGGTGAGGTCATTGGTTACCTGTTCATCCTTGAGATTTCTGGCTTAGATGGCCGCAAGAAGCTCGGCGATGTGCCTGTTTCTATCCTTCTGGAACACGCTTAAAAAGCCACCCCAAACAACATCCCGATTGCACATACACATATACATGCCTCCCTTTTTGATTAGAATTCCTGTCTGATGTTCTCGCTTTCCTGCGTTTTCCTTTACCACTCGCCTGTCTCTCCGCCGAGTACTCGCCATACGGACATAGATTGCTTCGAAATTTGCTCGCTTTTTTTTTGTTTGGGAGGATTCGCAGGTCTTCATGTCCTCATGACGTCAGTGTAGTATAGAGTCACTGGCCATGTACCACTTTTTTTTCCTTCTTCGTCGTGCATCAATCATGTAATCTTTTTTTACCTCTATCTTGGATGTATATCTCGAATATCTTTTCTCCTTTGTGCCCGTCGTACCATCCGCCCGCATGATATCATTGAACTACGTAAAGGTTCTCGATGCGCATCCCCCTCGATTCCACGTAGTACTTCTTTGCAAGTGTCACCCGCCATACACTCTGGAACTTGTCGTACAGTTCGCTGTCTGCGTCAGATCGCACAAGAATCATGGGAACCGGTGGCTTCCGCTCGGTCCCGTCAGGCAGCGTCTGTGCTTCGTTAATGTGCGGGCGGATTGCTATGTCTTCCGTGTTCTCGTCAACCACCACCACTAGCTTCAGCGCCTCGTCTGTCTGCATGTACGGTGGGATATTGGCCAGCTTCTCGGCAAATGTGCACCCGCCTCGCCGGAAAACGATCACATGGTGCTCGGCTGGTACTGACTCTGGGAGAACACTAGAACAGCCCAGTCCAGCCATGTAGATAGACCCCATAATTGGCAAACTCTTGGCCGTTAGAAGGCCCTTAATACCTGAGCCAGAACCCGAAGCGGTGGTTGCCTCGAATGTCTCGGTCCACCGTGTAGGCATATCTGGGGTAGCGGAGTCGGAGGGAAATGTTTGTAGCACCGAAGTCAGTTGGCTCTTAAAGTTCTTGACGGCAGCACGGTACGCAGAGACTATTGCACGCGTCCCGCTCTCGCCTTCAGCATCACGTTCAAAATGAAGAGTGATGTCTATTTGCTTGGTATTTCGAACGACATTAAACAGTGGCACATTGTAATCGATAATCTGAGGAAGCAGGAGCTGAGCAGTCTCGTCTCGCCCCAGAGGCAGTCCATTGACAGCAAATACACGCCATACCGGGTCTGTTGTTTCAGTTTCAGATTGCATGACAAGCTGGAGCTTCAGCTTATCCGTAGTATGCACTCTGATTCCAGAGCCAGGAATTCGCTCTACATTGATAGGCGGGAAGATGTCGCCCAGTCCCGATCCGCCCTCTTTTGAGGCTGGGAACTCGAGTGTTGTCATGCGCATATCTGGGAGTCGCTGTGAAGTACCATTGGCCGGGAAGAATCTCTGAGGTAGAGTCCAGGGAAATATTTCCTTTGTGTTTGCTAGTGTCACGATGATCTGGCCTGTTTCATCCTCTGTGTGGACCACTCTGTCAGGCTGGACTGCTGTGTGTTGCAGGCCAGCCTGGGAGGCAGCGTGATAGATGTCTCCACGCTCGGCCGTAGCAGATCCGGCAAGCAATTTGGGCTGGGGAGGGACTGGGCATTCGTGTTTCCCGGGTGTCTTTTTCCGCGGTGCAACATGGGCTTGCTGAAAAGTCTCCTGGCTCTGTCGTTTAGTAGCTGTTGGGTTAGTCGGGCGTTTTCTTTTAGGGGGGAGTATCAAAGGGTGCCCCTCGGTGTTAAAGACAAATGCTGAGTCGAGTTTGTTGAGTGGATGGTCCTCATCAAAGAGGAGATATAGATATTTTGTCGTTTCTCCCAGAAAGAAACTTTCCATGCGGTCCGACTTTTCGAGGGTGCGCACGTCCTTGAGACCCGACCAGCCACATTTGGTCAAGCAGTTTTTGATAATGTCGTTGATCACCATCTCACCGACATGTAAATACCATGGATCTTGCGTAGCGCGGTATATGTGGTAGTTGGACTCGATTAGTTCGGGCCGGCCTGGCCACCATCCAATATCATACTCTACGTTGCCGTCCCGCAGAGACCACCGTTCAGGAAGGGCCGAAAAACGAGACCACAGGGCCGTGTACAGAAGATTGGACTCGACTGCTTCTTCAAGCTCGCCAGCCATAGCCAAGAGACCTGGATAAAAGGCCCCAAGGCTGTCAATCCAGTACGCAGCCAATGCACCAGTTTCAATGTTAACATTCATGTAGCTTGGGTGGTGGTAATCGCGGCCTGGATGATGGTAGTTGTTGTACAGGTGCCGTTTGACTGCCGCGTGGGCTTGATGCCATACTTCAAGGTAGCCCTCAGGGCTGTTTTGCAATGAGGTTAATGGACTGTAGATATAGAGTTCACTTGGATCCAGCCATTCTCGAGAGACACTTCTTGACGGGGGTGGGCGAGGCGTGGCATGGAACTCGGACTCTGGGATATCCTGACCTGATAGAAGAACATGTGTCTTGAGAGCATATTCGAAAAAGCTGTCTATGCCAGCGCCTATGCCTGCTACTTGGCCCAGCCAGTTGCCTTGTTCTGAGTCAATCCCGTTGCCAATCAAGCCGAGTGAGCTTCTCTTCTCCCAGATCGACCAGAACGCGCGTTTAGCAGCTTGTTCAAAGCGGCTGTCTCCAGTCAGACGGCTCAGGGTTGTGAATTCAAGCACGAGACTTGCAGCGCCAGCACTGCATGTCTCAGTGATCTCAGGCTTGTCTCCCGCACCGCCAGTGCTACCGGTATCACAGACGTTGCTGGTTTCTTTAGGCACGTCCCTGCCTCTCAGTTTGTGTAATGGCGAGTTAGGATAGAATGGAATCCCCGTACGGAGGTTCACACGCGGGTAGGGGATTCCTGACAGTGTATAGAAAGCAGGTAGAAGCCGCTCTGCTAAGTCATATGCTAGACGAAGCAACTGGCCATCATACACCATATTCTCCGCCCAGCGGACTGGCACTGTGGTGAATGGATCTTCCGTGTCCCACTCCCCACTTACAAATGGCTCATAGCCCCGGATGGGGAGCTGTCCAATGGCAAACAAGTGCGCACTTAGCAACCCCCCAACCCCGCGAATCACAGTCTCAAATACCTGGACCTTGCTGTCAAGGTCAAACCCACGAGCCCGCAGGCCCTCGCCAGATGGCCCGTCGCGGCCGTCGCCGTAGTGTCTAACCAGCTCAGTAACCCCCTTGTGGAAATGCCTCAAGGCCACAGAGCCAGCAATTTGAGTGCCGTCTTCAGGCGCACTTGCAAGGATAGCCAGCGTAGAAAGGCTGTCAATGAGGGTTAGGGAATAATTGCCAAGAACGTCATTAAGACCGAAGTTCCATGGTTCAGATCGATTTCTTGTGAGCGGTTCGCACGATATAGGTCGAAGCTAGAAAATTGCCATGCGGCGCACGTGTTAGAGAAACACACATGAAAATGGATAGTGGAGCTTCACAAACCTCATCTTCGGGGAACGCATGTTCCATGTAATTTAGATATCCGTGGTAAAACATCTCTGCACTACCCTTGCGCAGATGGTCGATCCGCGACCGGCGCATACAAGTGGCTAGTGAAATCCATGGCTGGAGAAGAGCTACAGCCAAGAGCAGCGATGGTAGAGGAGTCTTCATGGTATGGTATAAATGGCTGCTACTAGTTGTGTTAAACCATATGCGATAGAACGAATGGCAAGATGTTCAGAGCTTATGATAGTGGAACGCTGGGCAGCGCAAGTCGAGGATTGGTAGCTGAGTGTGAAGGGAATAGCGTGACGCAGAGATTGTAATTGCAATTGAATCATCGGATCGGGTATATGCGGGCGTATGAACAAAGGGAAGGAAAGCAAGCAAAGCAAAAGAACCGCAAAGAATGAGATGCCTATGAGAAAGTATAATCCGTAACGTAGAAAGGCAGAACAAGAACAATACCACAAGCCTCCAATGCGCCTTAGAAAAGAGAAGAAGAAAAGAAAATGCAGATGCAACAAATGCAAAGAGTGCAAAGAGTGCAAAGCCTGGAAGAGAGGACAAGCGCGGTTACCTAGATATGAATGGTCCTCGTTCCTCTTCTCACTGGGCAGAGTGAAGATTGAAATGTCCTCAGGCCTGGACTGGACTGTGTTGCAACTATGGCTTCTTTTTGGGAACTTGGACATGGGAAGCTTGGGATAGCCGCTATGACGCTGTGGCGTTGGGTTGTGGCGTTGAGGTGTGGCGCCCGACGGCGTGCAGGGGTTCATGAGACGGTATTTTGAGAAACACAGTATGGCCGCGTGGCCCAATGGCAAGGCGTTTGACTACGAATCAAAAGATTGTGGGTTCGAATCCCATCGTGGTCAGTTGTGTGCTGTGCATAGCACACATTTCTTTTTGCACTTGCGTCACACATCGTGAACACACGAAAAAACGACGTCTTTTTTATCCCACTGTGTTTTTCCAAAACCCAGGCTTTTTTTCCCCATAGTGTATAGGTGGTATGAGTAGATAGTTAGCCATTAAAGATCCGCTTACACGATAATAGTCCTCTCTCTGGAACCCTCTTAGGGTGTGCCTCTTTGAGGTCTGCTGCCTCCTCTTGTTCTGGGTTTTCTGGAGGGCGATGACGCTGATAGGCGTTCCCATTCGTCTTTTCTTCCCCGGCTCGGCCACTGATTTTGGCTATGACTATTGGATTGGGTATGGATGCTTGAGGCTGCACTCCCTCAGCTCTGTGGACAACCTCGTCGTCGACTCGCCCTGTCTTCATGACACCAGCTACTGATCACCGCAACACCACTCCAAACCGAGGAGGCCTTGCGTCCCATCTCGCCCACACTTCACGCAAGGCAGCGGTCGCCAAGAAAATGTGTAAAGGATTCCTCGTCGCTTGATCCCAGTGATTCCCATGGACACCAAACACACTCACGTTCAGACTCAGCTTACAGCTACCACACATTGCTCTAATAAATATTCATATTTAAGTAGCATCATCATTATGCCTCATGGACAGATTTCTAGTTGAATAGGACTAACACGAAAACAAAATACAATCTGCCTCTTGTTAAAAGCGCGGCAGTTGTTCCCGTTGCCGGGAACTCTGGGTAAGGGGGAGGAGGTGTTGTGGGTATCATTTAGTCCCAAAGCCAGCTGATCAGGCGAATAGGCCCAGACTTGGGAATGTCAGGCTCCTCAGGAGTCTCCGCGATATGCTCTAGAATTCTTTGAAGAGGAACCGTCTTCAGATCTACTAATGAAGTCTTGTTCCAGAACTTCCACCCGAAGTAAAGAACAAAAAGAATAGGAATGACGCTAAACACGAAAAGAAAAAGAAAGGTTAGCAGTCTGTCAGGTAACACGGGCTCTCGTCATCTACCAAGACTATCTTGGTGGCTGATATTCAAGATTCAACTTACAGGTATGAAGACACAAAATTGCTGGTATTCCAGTTGCCCTTGGTAAAGACGGCGAAACCGCTCGTCCACAATATCACCTGGCACATTATCAGGCCCACGATCGAAGTGGCATAGCTCCACCTGTTGTACCAAGGTAATCTTGACAGAGAAATGTTCTGCACCTTGAGGGCTTGTCTCAAGCGAATGTGGTTGAGCAGGATTGTAGACCACGAAACAAGCACGCCGGCAGCAGTCAAGTTAACAAACCACCAAAAGACCGTCATGGCGCTGTTAGACAAGCTCATGAAGGACAGGGACATGAAGGCGGCGTAGACGAGAACGCACACCCACGGAACACCCCATCTGTTAGTGTGCAGGAAGACCTTGGGGGCCTGGCCCTTGAGAGCAAGCGAGAACAAAATACGCGTACCAGTCAGTAGCGCCTGGTTCGACGCCGAAAATGCCGAAGTGATGACAACAGCGTTCACAATGCTGGGAATGGCGGGCAGGCCAGCGGCGGAAGCGGCAATTACAAAGGGGCTTTGCGCAGCAGTTCCCGACTCGTTGTTGAGGCGTTCGTCGTTGCTAGCGACTAGCATACCAACAACCACAACAGCCAGCACGTAGAACAGCACAATGCGGATGAACACGTTCTTGCAGGCACGGGGGATAGCACGGCGGGGGTTGTTAGTCTCAGCTGCAGCGACGGCAAGAGACTCAACGCCAGCAAAAGAAAAGACGGCGCCGGTCATGACGCTCCAGTAGCCCAGGAAGTTTCCCCAGCTGCCCGAAGCAAGATACTCAACAAACGGGCCAGGATCCTTCCAGTAGCGGAAGCCGATGCGCGACGTGCCGGGAACACCGCCAAGGTCGATGATGAGGCCGAGGATAATGAGGAAGATGACGAGCACAATCTTGAGCAGGGCAAAGCCAAACTCAATCTCACCAAAGATTCGGATGAACGAAATACCTACCACAACGGTGAGGACGATGAAGACAACAATAAAGACCGCGGGGGAGATATCAGTCCAGAACTGGAACAAGACACAGATGGCAGTGATTTCGGACGGGATAGACAGGATGTTGCCATAGACGAGAATCCAACCAACGGCAAATCCCAATGAAGGGTCCACCAGAAACTCGGCATGGCGAACAAACGAACCAGTAATAGGGAGAAAAGCAGTGACCTCTCCCATAGCAAACTGCACCGCACACACCACCAGGCCGACAGTTATGTAGCCCAGCAGCGAGCCCAGCGGGCCGGCAGTCTGGATGGCACCACCGAGGCCGAGGAACAGACCAGTACCAATAGCACCGGCAATACCCAGCATAGAAAGATGTCGCTGGTCCAGACCACGCTTCAGGCGGCGGTTTTCGATGGACGTGACCATGTCACCGGTATGGTCCTCGGTAGAATCCAAGCCCAAGGCGTTTCCCTTGGCAGGACTCTTGCTCTCACTGCCAGACTCAACATCGGCAGTATAGCTGGGGCTGTCCTTTAAGTGGTGGTCGTTGGCAGCGCCATAGTCGCTAGGAACTGGAAGAGCCATCGCTTCTGAGGTGCGGTATCAGTTGCGTGCGTGGGGAGGAGGATTTGCTCTTACAGCCTGAATAAAAAGAAAAAACAAATATATATGTATATGTAATATTAAAAAAAAAGAAAAAAGAAAGAAAAGAAGGAATGAATGGAAGGAAAACGCAAGAATGACCCAACTGGTAAACTTGTCTACGCTCACGTTTCTACTGTATATTGCAAAACCGATACAGAGAAAGGGGGGGATTGTAGGCGAAGACAGATGCTTGGGAAAGGAAGAAGAGAAAGGGAAGAAGGAATCTTCAGAAAAGACAGAGGGAAATGCTTAAGAAAAGGGAAATCGAGAAGGAAATAAAAGAATAAATATAAATATAAATATAAATCTTAGTCTAGTCGCCCACTATAGATGCGGGTCCAAGCTTCGGAGTTCTAGTTGTTCTGGAGAGGATGAAAACGAAAGGTAGCTTTTAATTAGCAGCAGAAGGACCGTTGCAAGAATGCGCAATTCAAGGGTCTAGGCCAAGTCATGATCTTGTTCACGATCTGGGGGGGATAGGAGGGGGAGATGCCTCTCCTTTTTGTCCTGCACCCTTGATGTAGCTTTTTTGCCTTCATGGGACTTTCGCCTTCCCCCTCCTATGGTTTGCCCCGACTCTCACGAGAGGTGTTGGGCTGCTTGCAGACGAAAATGAGAGAACAAAGGCCGAGCATAACTCAACTTGGGAGGTCCTCGACCGTGTTCAAGGCTGGAGGTGATCTTGCATCTCGGACTGGGTCTGGATTGGCCCGTTCGCCCCCATCTTCCGTTATGCGGTTAACACAATCCACGAAGTCCCATTGACAAGCAACAATGGCGCATTGCTCCTGCGCGTGATGGCGTTTGCGACTGCGATTGTGGGTTGGGCAGTGGCTTTACGTGCTACGTGGTCTACTCCTTGCCGTGTTCCCGGGCCCTTTTTTGTTTCTTTATCCGCCGATGGATTCGCAAGAACCCCGACACATCACGTTTGCACACAGTGTTGCATCTGCACTGGCTAATACGCCAACCAACAAAACTATTATCAAGTTGTGCTCTTGTTTGCCAACAAAAGTTCCACCTTGAAAAGCTCGCTCGAGCACAGATGGATGGCGACGTTGCACGCCATCGGGAAATCTGGGTTTTAAGGTGCTACTCGTCCTACGTGTGCTAGGTTCGTTCTCCGGACGGATTGGCTGACAGGATGCCAGCAAGCAGACATGTGAGTTGTTACAGATTTGGCGTGCAAGAAAAAAGCAAAAGCCATGGAGAACAGAGAGAAGAGAGGAGAACATGGAAATGGCAATGCAAGAGAAGACCTTCCTGTGACAGCGAGCGAACATGGCAGTGACATGAAGAATGGGCGGCAGACACCCCCTTCATATCGACGAATAAAACAAAAGAGGAAAAGACCCTGCTGCACTGCTTCTAATTACCAAGAGCAGTGCAACACACTCCAGCCAGTTCCCGCCAAATGCCAATCAAAATACAGTTCTTCTTTTGTGCTTCTTCATTCCTTCTCGATTCCTTCTAGATCAATCTCGTGCTTGGCAATTGCCCTGCATGGACGAGTAAAAGGCAAGAGCGACAGCGGATGCCGAGTCGAGTCAGCACAAAAAAAGAAGGAGCATGTGAAAGAGGCAAGAGTGTCAGAAAGGAGAAGAACAAAAAGAACAAAAAGAACGGTTATGAGAGAAATAATTATCAGCATGAATACAGAAGAAGGGCCACGCCGGCATGTCCGCAAAAGTGCCAATGAGAAGCGGAGCACAAGACCATTGGCTGATTGTCTCCTGCTCCTTCGCCCTGCTTCCTTGGAAAAGCTCGTGTGTTTGCTCAATTGGGGTTTCTCTTTTGGTCTGCGACTTGCACTTTGGACGAAGGGATTCCCTTGCTTCTTTGCTTGGCAAGCGGGCCGGTTCACAAGCGGGCCCTGGGCAAATCACGCTTTAAAACGTCATTGGCCCTGTTCAGTCACTCACTCTATTCTTGATCCTTGCGTTTGTCGCGTTCTTTTTTGGATTAGGGTGCTATCTGGGTTTCTCTCTCGGGTTTCACCTATCTATCCTTTGGGCTTGGGCCCGAGAGCGCCTTTGAGAAGAGGTGCTTCTCTGCTTCGTTTTCTATTTGTGGAGTCCGTTGATGCTCTCCTCTTATAACTCGAAGCTGGCCAGGGTTTGACGATTTGCCAGAAGCAAGGAACAATGGGGAATGAAAATGGCATGAACAAGGAAGGACTGTCACTTGCCCCTCCCAGTGCCAAACATTCCCATACACAACCCCAGGGTTTCCCCAATCATGCACTCTGCCTTGGTTTTGGTTTTTACTTTTTTTTTTTAGTTTTTCTCTCTGGCACCTTATCAGTTGCTTGGCGCCATTGTGTCAACTATGGCACAATTTCACCACCAAGCCTAGCTTCTGATTCGAGGCCCCCCTGTCTAAGCTTTATAGAAACAACCGGGCTAGGCTAACATCTAATTTCATGCTGTCAAGCTGTTTGCTGCACGTGCCGAGCCTCCTTCTATGGCCAAGAGAAAGCGTTATAAACTTGGGCTTGAATGTTGAGGCCAAATGATTGGCTTCCGTATGTAACTAACCCTTGCATGTGTAACCCTAGGGTTTGTGTAAAAAAAGAAAACAAGCACTGGTCGTAGTGAGGAACTTAAGCTTGAACTTGGATGTGTTTACGTCTGCCTACTTTTGTTCCGCAGAAATATGACGGCGCGCTCTTCGTCCGTCTTGCGGTCATCGCAGAACAAAAGGGAAAGCGGAAAAAGAAAAGTTGAAATGAGGAGGGAGCTTGAGCCTAGGTGTGTATAAACAAGGTCTACCAGAACTCCAAAGGCCAATCGACGCCCTTTCACCCGCTGGTCCGTTTGACATTTATCTCCTAGTTTCCTATAGCAATACGATAGAGCGCTCTAGGCGGGAGCGGCTTTGACGAAGTCGTTTTCCATCTGCAACAAGGGTCCCAGGAACTTCGTGCGGCTTGACTTGGACATGTCCATCATTTGCGGAAATCACGGATCAAACGATGTAGTTTCTTAGGGTTTATCATCGCATCACGTGACCACACAAAATCTTGGAGGCAAATTTGAAGACTGATTAAGGCTGATTGGGCAGCTCAGATGACGCAGTGGTAGCGTGTGAGACTGCAGTTCTTAAAGTCATCGGTTCGACTCCGGTTCTGAGCTTTCTTTTTAGACGGCCACTTTCGTGGTGCAAAGAAATGGTGTTTCTTTTTCTTGCCTTTTTTTTTTCGATCTTTCTTAAGCTGCCATGTTTCTCTTGGTTTCCGCCCTAATTTAAGTTGTTTTGTCATGCTAGGGTTCCGCCCACCCGCTCTTGGATTGAGTTGACAAGTAAGTATAGTTAGTTAGTTACCAGCATTAAATAAATTGAAATTCAACAAGCATGCCAGTTTCATGCTTGTGCACACTTTAATAAGCGGCCCACTTATTAAAAGTCACTTGTGGGCTTTTTTTTTTTTTTTTTTTTTAATTTTCTTTTTCTGTTGTCAGGCCAATAATTTCATTGCCAAAGCTTTGCCTGTAATCAGGCTGACCTGACAGCTAGCTATAACGTGCGTGATAAGCGACGACGCACTTTCATCAACGTTCCCAATTAAATTCGCAATAGAAACACCTTGATCTATCTGGTCAATCAAAATTAATCACTTTACTGTTTTCTGTTGACCTCGATTGCCTCCTGACAGGTCCTTGCATTACGTCCAGTCCCTAAACTTGGATTTTGTTCAACGTCTACTAGAATCACCTAGATACAACGACGCATCATTTTCATCAACTACATCAGTATTGCAACAGCGATGCTCCGAATGTACTGTTTAATTGATTAGCTGGCTCCTACTTCCATTGAAGGCGAAAGATGAGGCCCTAATAGTAGTACCTAAAAATAAAGCTATGTGTAGCCTGGCCTTGACTGCGAAGGTCGAGAGCAGCAGGACAAAAAGGAAGCAACGTCGGGTGAAGAACTCCCCGCGGGACTCGAACCCGCAACCTTCAGATTAGAAGTCTGACGCCCTACCATTGGGCTAGGGGAGCGAGTATAACCATTGCAACAGGACATGTGCCCCTTATTGAGATACATAGTCCCTAGAACTTCGGATCGCAAGATTTTTTTTTTCGTAAATGACGACCACAGGAGGAAGGCGAGCAACAAGCCTGCTTGCGAGCATACATGCTTCTCTCCAGAGATCTGTCATCAGCTTTGTAGAGGGTCAATTCTGTTCGGTAACTAATCGGGCGTCGTTTGATCTTGATGATTCCAGTAGACATTGAATATGTTCGAATCAAATGAAAATCCGATCGCATCGTGTGTCTCTATCAACGTTGAACATATTCAAGTTTGCGTCGTTTGTTGTGGGCATCCAAAGTACAACACAATCCGGGTCATTTCCGTTCTCAAGAGCAAGATCGTGATAGGACTCAAACAAGCGAACTATGTTATCTGCAGAGTCCTACAGGTCAATGAAAAGGCAGGAAGACCCATCCCACTCTTGCAGAAATCAGTCGGGACCGGAATCATCTGTACAGCGGAATACTTTTCCCTTGCCACTAAGACCCGTACGAAGCCTCACATAGGTTCACAATGGCGGTCCAAAGATTCCAACACAGAGGGACCGGAGTGGCCCATCTTTCTCCTTGGAGGAGGTGAGGATGGCCACATGAGGACCTGCAAACACAGCTCCTGGGACAATTTACCATGAGGCATGGAAGCGAACCTGAAAGTCAACGAGATGGTAATAGAATTTCTCGACAGATGCCTTGGAACAAGGCACTACCCGGACGTTGCCAAAAAAGCTGGCCTCGTGTTAGTCCTAAAGTTAGGACGTCCACACCTAGCACTACTTTTGTATCACCTAATCTCGCTTCTCCCACGTGAGGCAGGGGCCTAGAGAGAATAGCAGCTGGACGTCTCGCGGAAGAAAGGCCGTCCCAGGCAGCTGCTAAGAAAAGAAAAGCAGATGTGGACGGCTACTCATCGAGCTTCGTGGACATAATAGAGGGCGCTCAAGGACGGAGAAAGGCCAACTCGATTTTCAAAGGGGACTTCAACGCAGTCGACTCAGAGAATGGAGTCATAATTGGTAGAGAACCATCGCGATGGCAGGCACCGCCCGAGGACAGACTACACATTCCGCCTAGAAAGCGCTTGCAGATAGCCACCCCATAGAGAGCACAAAGCTAGAAGCGTGCATACGCTGCGTAATAAGTGTTCCCACACTCAAATTCCCCCCGAGGAGAAAATGAGAGAGGCCATGCACTGACGCACATTGGATGACAGGCACGTACTGCGAGGGCCGTAATACAACCAGTTATGGCAAAGCACACCGGGCCGATAGAAATCCTAGATAGGCCCAGCATGTCGCTCTGAACGTGCCTCAACAAGGGGGAGGGCTAGGCGGAAATCAAAGGATCCTACTAGGAATACCGATTGCGTGCTCTGGCGGATCGAGCAACGTAAACGGCAAAATAGAGCCGGGATGGACAGCTTTTAAAAATGAAGCCACCTGGAAGTAGACCACACGGCTCTGAGAGAGGATGGGCGCGAAGGGAGTTGGTGCTCTTGGGACGGCACAACAAGCTGCAGCCTATGAAGAGGCCGGGGAAGATCTAGCTGTTCCTGGACGATAGAAGAACAGTGGGTTGTTTCCACAACCCATCCACCAGAAACAAGACATCACGGAACACAGTGGACGAGGCAAAGAAAACCCAAGCACCTGGGTAGGTCGGATACCCGGAAGACCTGCTTGAGTGCTGTCAGTCGTAAGAAATATTGGCGCAGAAGGCAGCAAGTTAACAGACGCCTAGACCAAGTTGGGGCATCAAGGGACAGCAACCGAGCACGCCATATCAGCCTCACCAGCGGCTAGAACCGGCGGTAGGGCTTTGATAGGTGCCACAAGCGATGGGAATGCAAAAGACTGCTTAAGCGCAAGACTGGAGGCACTGCCAAGGCCATATAGCCGAGCTTCCGAGAAACACAAAAGCAACAGATCTTTTATTCCAACAGCCTAAGCATCTCAGGGCAGCTCAGTCTTGGCATTGATTCTACGCTAAACCATGAAGCCTTGAGCCTAGCTTCCCCAATCTGGCGGACAATCTCACCAACAATTCGCTCTCTTTTCGCGACATCTCTGGCTGATGTCAGCCCTCCACCGCGGCAACACCGCCTCAACTCAAGGAGGCCATCTTCACGCCTGGGACTATATTTTGGTATTTCATACACTGTGTTCAAGCTGAGGCTCAAGTCTGCTGATCTCCTGGAGCCTTTCCTTTGATCTGAACATGTTGAGAAGATGCTTGTTGTGAGGAAGCTACTTTCAGAAACCACGAACTTCTATGCCCCAGTGTCCCCTTCTATCTACTCATCGGCCTGAAGCCTTCGTAGTTTTGCCTTTACAGCGACAGACTGTTCGACCGCTGAACTTGGCGCAATGTTGTAAAAGGTTCAAAGCAATCACACTAGCCACTATAGCATGATGGACAACATCCTTGACATAAGAAGAAAACAACCCAAATTCTTAAAAAGAACTAAACGTAAAAAAGAAATATACACAGAAACTATATAGACAAGAAAGAAGAAAAAAAAAGAAGAGTAAAAACTCAAACCAAAAAGCCTCCAGTGGCGCCATCCTCATCATGGTCAACACGATTCGTAAAAGAAAAGAAGAAAATACAAGAAAACACAAGAAACGTCGCCTCCCCTCTCATTCCATACCGTCTCCATACGCCTCCTCCACACAGATTTCCATGACACCCTCGTATATTCCATCTATTACCTCGTCGCCCAGAATTGCGTCCTGCTCCCGACACTTCTGCAAGTAAGCCCGGTAAAAATCGGCCAAGTCCTTTGCATTCCGTGGCTTTCTCTCGCCAGTTTCCTTTTCTGTTTCTACTGGTGGCCGAGGACGACTGCGGAGGTTTGTCTCAGGGTTGACATAGACTGACTCGAGACCCAGTTCTGCCAGCTTAGCCTCGACATTAACAGCACTCCAGGGCATGTAAGAGCCACTGCCGAGCTTTTGCATGGTGTTAAGGATGCGCAAATATCGCTGCTCCTCATCTTTGATATATGCCTGCAGCAGGATCTCCTCTTCGGACTTGGGCCAAACCAAGTACTTCTTAGAGCGGTTTATACGCATTTGCAAGGCGGCCTTTTTGTTTTCCTTGCCAGCAGGATCGATGAATTCGTCGATTATCTGATCCCACATCCGCGTGCCCTTGAGGTCCTTGTATTTGCGGCGCAACGAAAGCAGCTGACGCTCTGACTTTGGCGTGTTGTCTTTGAATTTGAGAGGTGGTGTGAGCTCGCGCTCACGAGAAGGGTTATCGGCATGGGGAGGGATGCTGGTGGTGTCAAAGCTGGAGCTAGATCCACCACTGAAGGTAGAGATAGAGGTATTTCTACCACCTCGAGTCCTTGAACCGGACTTTGAGACTTTCTTCGATACGCGAGCAGTTTGATCAATGATAACGGGTGTAGCGACTGAAGACATGCCTCGCACGCGCTGGCGAGGGGCGGTGCTAAGGCTAGGGATTCCTACAGGAATATGGCCCATTGAGGGCTGAGCATGCGATTGTTGCTGTTGCTGCTGTGGTTGTTGTTGTTGCGCCGGCATGGCTGCCTGAAATTGGGGATATTCGTTTTGTCCCCGAGCGAGGAGCATGTAGTTGTACTGCTCCTGCTGTTGGGTGTTTTGGTATTGCGGCCTTGCAATTTGCCTCGAGTCATATCCAGAATAGTATGAAGCAGGAGCAGTCATGTCCATATTGGTGCTCGGGACTATGAATGGCATATTGAATGTCGGGTCGACGCTAGCTACTGCTTCTACTTGGGGCTGCGGCTGCGCCTGTGATGGACCCTGGATTTGAGTACCCATTGACGGGCTGCTTTGGTTAGCAGTGGCAGACTGCATGTCCAAGGCACTGCTCCATATATTTGTCAACGGCGGAGTAGTAAGCTTGTGCTGGCGTCCTTGGCAGGATCTATGGCCTTCATGATACTGCGTCTGGCAGTGCATGATTTTACCATCAACTGATAGCATGGAGGGGGATATTGAGCCCAGCGAAAGGGGAGTGGGAATGGAGTTGGCTATGGCTTCGTATGCTTGATACGAGTCGAATGAGGGCTAAGAGAGAGAAGGACAGTCAGTTGAAGTTAGCAAGTGAGAAATTGAGAGGAAAGGAAAACAGAAAGAAGAGAGGCTGATAGAGCATAGAGCACCGGAAAATATAAGAAGGTGAGAGGGAAGGGGGGAAGAAAGAAGCAAAGAGAAAAAGGCTCATGACCTTGCCTCTCTACCTTGCACCCGCTTGTGTTTCCCAAACTTGGCATACTACTGTTCTGCGTGTCTTTCAATGGCACAAACTTGGACAATAGGACTAGAACTTGGGCATCACGAGGCTTCCCCTCTGAGCCCGCAAAGTGACAAAATAGCAAAGCAGGCAGGAAGAGAGAAAGGTGGGGAGGGGGGGGGAAGGCGAGGGGGGTGAAGGGATGAGAGAGAAAGACTAAGAAGTGAAGGTGAAGGATAATAGTGAGTGCAAGGTGTGAGGTAGGTGGTAGGAGAAGGG